>PVIU01005877.1:0-107861 GCA_004026605.1 Ondatra zibethicus
ACACACGGGGGGGGGGAAGGGAGGGTGTTAAAAAAAATAAAGAGATCTGGTCACATCTCAGAGTTTCCTTCCTTCTCCTTCTGAGAAAACCTTCAAGGGAAATAATAAGATAACTCTCTTTAAATTTCCCATTCTTAGCCATGTTCCCGCTGAGAAATTTATTCTAGGGAAGCCAAGCTCACATCACCATGGTCCCTACATCCAAAACGACATTGGCTGATTCTTTAATTTTCCTCAGTCGCTTGAATTTTCTACAAACTGTTATCATTTTCCCCTCACCTAAATAGTGATGATTACTGAATAATTACTGAAAATGTGTTAAGGTGCTTAAGAAAACAGAAGAAAAAATTGCCATTTCAAAATAAGTCAGTCTTTATAATGTCCTTTGCTGATTGGTTTGTTAAGGTTGTAGTGTTCCTTTTCTGTTGCTGTAACAAAATCCCCTAGAAAAACAATATAACAAGCAAGACAGACTCATTTGGGCGCATGTTTTCCAAGGTCTGAGTCCACAGTCCTTTGGCCTCCTCTCTTGGACATAATTCAGCATAATATATGTATCTGGCTATAGGAGTGTGTGGATGGGCTGATCATCCTTAGGTGGGAAGCAGATAGGAAAAAGGGGGCAGAGGTTCAACATCCCCTTCAAAACCACATCCTTGATGATGCAGCCTCTTCTAGTTCTACCTCCTATGCTTCTGTAGCTCCCCAACCTTATCGAGTCTGCCAACCAGCCCTTTCACAGACAGGGCTTTGAAAACATTCAATATCTGAGCCACTGTGCTTGCTTGATGACAACTTATTTGCCTTCTCTTCAAGGACTAAGGACCATCATGCTTAAAAACCATGGGCTTTGCTGTCAGACCAGCAGAGGTACAGTTCTAACTCCCAGCTGAATAGAAAATGAGGAACAGCCTTGGGCCATTGGGATGATGGTTCAGTAAGTAAAGGTGCCTGCCAGTTCAGTCCTTGAGTGCAATGGCCTCAGTTCCTTCCTTGAGAGCCAACTTGCCCTCTCACCCATGCCATGACATGAGTGTGCTCATATACTTATGCCAAATAAATAAATGAAATATAATTTAAAACTAAAAAAGAGAATGTGGGCAGTCTTAACCATATAGTTGAAATGATGACTAGTGAATAATCACTTGTATAATTAATCTTGTCAATTACATGTTAATATATTGATTAATATTCTGGTTCTTCAAGGACATTTAACTTCTTACTGCCAAACACTAGGCTAGTACAACTCTTATGACTGGCAGCTGGGGTGGGTGCTGGTTAGTCTAGAATCACTTTCCTCATATGTTTGGTGATTTGGAGCTTCTACTGGGGGAGAGATAGGCCACGTTTATTTCATCCTCCAGTGTCCTAAGGTTTCTATTGCTTAAAGAGACACCATGACTACAATGATTCTTATAAAGGAAAATTATTAATTAACTGGGGCTTGCTTACTGGTTCAGAGGTTTAGTCCATTATCATTGTAGAGTGCAGGCAGACATGATGCTGGAGGAGGAGCTAAGAATTCTACATCTGGAAGAGACACTGGGTCTGGCGTGAGCATCTGAAACCTCAAAAGGCCCAGGGATAGGGAACCTGTGTCTGTGTTTGCAGATCTTTCTTATGCCTGTTCATCATAACTGAAATGCTTCCTTCTTCCAGACTGCCAATGTGGTGCATTAGGAAAGGGTAATCTCGTTCTATCTTTTATTGTTCCTATACCCATCAGGTTTCCTCAGGGTCCATTCAAGAGAGTGTGAAAGACCGGGTGATTGACTCAAGACTCCAGCTCTTTATCACCAAGCCAGGACTCTACACATGTATAGCTACCAATAAGCACGGAGAGAAGTTCAGTACGGCAAAGGCTGCGGCCACAGTCAGTATAGTAGGTAGGTGCTGCCTGTTTGCACTGCTCCAGAGAAGGCACAGAAGGCACAAAATCCGGGTGGATGCTGGGGATCCAAACTCAGGTCCTCATGTTTGCCCAGCAAGCACTTTTACTCCTGGCATCATCTGCCCATCTCCAGTAAACACTTGCTTAGTATTCACACCCAGAAATGGTCGCAGACCCAACCGACTGATGGGTAAGATGGGCTTACTCAGGGTAGGATTGGGATTGGTGGAAGAGGAGTTTAGAAAGAAACATGATTCTTAGCATATGGCAGCCTCTTTTACCACCCCAGTCTCCTCGAGGCTAATTCCTTGTTCGTTTTGACACTCTTGAGTGATGGAGACATAGACATTCACTTTGTTGTATTAAAAATTAAATCTCAAAAT
Organism: Ondatra zibethicus; assembly: GCA_004026605.1. Taxonomy (NCBI): domain Eukaryota; kingdom Metazoa; phylum Chordata; class Mammalia; order Rodentia; family Cricetidae; genus Ondatra; species Ondatra zibethicus. The sequence continues at coordinate 2,275 of PVIU01005877.1, forward strand.
TCTTGCTCAGATGGCAGATACCAATTTGTAGGACCTTATTTTTCTCTCTTTCTTTCCTTTCCTTTTTCTCTCTCTTTTCCTTCCCTCTCCTTGTCTCCTCCCTGTCCCTATCCACAAGTCTTCCCTCCCTCCCTCTGCTCCTGCCTCCCTCCTTTCATCTCTTTCCCCTCCCTTCCTTGCTGCCATCTCTCTGAGTTACTTCCTTCCATCCTTCCTTCCTTCCCTTCTTCCTTTTAAACACCTCCTCCCCCACCCCCAATCTGGATTAAGCAAACTTCCCAAGGCTCTCAGAAAGGTGGGAGCTATTTAACATGGCTGAGTCAATTTCCATATGGCTGTTTCTTGAAGGCATTTTTACTCTGTGTGTGTGTGTGTGTGTGTGTGTGTTCACTTTCCTGTGTTATCTAAGTGACAGCAAGAGTTGCAGGTATTTTCATGGGAAACAGCTGACACATGGATTTCTAGGCTAGCTACATTGTGTTATGAAGGGTTATTTTTAAAAGTTAAATATCCAAAAGACTTCTAGGCACATTTGTGAAATTCCTAGAGGTGGAAATAACCCTTGTGTCAGGAAATGCCCGGCATGTTAGACTCATAGTGGGCCTACTGTTCAAGGACTAGTCGAGAGGTACTTGGCCTGACATGTAAGGCCAGGCCTGGAGGTCTCAGGGCCAGCTCCTGGGGCCTGCTGTTTCTTATTACAGCCTATTCCTTTGATCTTCCCTGATGGAGAATTTTCCAACAGTGCCTATGATTTTGAATCTGAAATGAATAAAGGCCAAAGAGTATAACTAGCAGTAGACAAGGCTGGACCTTGGGGACATGCCCACGAAGGCAAGAAATAGGCTCCCCCTACCATCTTCTCAGAGGATTTGTCTGTCTATAGGGCCTTAGGTCACTGCATCAGTTAACTGGTATCATTTCATCTAGGCAATGACAAGATGCAAATTCAATTCAATATGCTAAAGAGAACAATAAAATGATCACCCCTTATATGGCACTTTGCTGTTTATAATGGGCTTTATATGCATTTATTAAATATGGCGAGTGTGGCCCATTCTGTGGGGCAGAATAAAACAAAAACTGATTGACAATGGATCTTGCTTTCCAAGGATGGCCATCGGGAAAGGAAATTTTCCAGCCATGGGCATGCTGGCACAGACCCTGTTCTGTCCCATAAATACTGACTGCACAACAGGAGAGCAAGAGAGGTTGAAGGGAGAGAGGCCATTTGGATGGACATGGCTACGAGATGGATAGGTTGAAGTGTGTCCAAAAGCCAATTAACCACTGGGCAGGAGATCAGAAGGAGGAAGCAAGTAACGAGACAAATTTGAAATGTGAAGTGCAGTCAGCTTCTGAAGATCCCGCATTGGGTCAGTCCATCCTCCATAAATGAGAAGCCATTTCTTCATTGTAGAGGAGGAAGCAGGTGCTACAGCCAGATACGCCCTTCTGCAAATCAACATGTAGGTAGTGACATGAGGTTTGCGGGCATGTGCAGCTGGAGACTCCTCAATGCACCTAGAAAAGACATGCTATCTAGAATACAGTGGCAATGACAGGTACTGAGAAAAGAGGAGGGAATACCAGAATAAAATTGAGGCTTTCAAGTGCTCAAATGTGGCACTAAAGAAGGAGAATTAGTTAATATATGCTTGAGATTTCAATGTATTCTGTTGAAAGGATGAGCACATTTACATAGGGATATTTCCGGCACATAAACTGGCGTGATTTAGCTTAGCTTTCTCCTCATTGTTGCCAGTCTACAGAGAGTCTCAATTATGCAAATTCTTGGTGCTTTAGTGATAATTCCTTGCTAGAGTTCCCCCTTCTTCCTTCTTCCATCTCTTCCCTATACAGTGAGGAAGAAAGGGGTTTGTACTTCAGTGGTGCTCTCTAATCCTTTGAATCTAGAGATCTGAAGCTGGAAAACTTGTGATTTCATCTCTTAGCTGGGTTAGAACCCAAAAGACTTCCCTGGATGACTTGCTGCCTTTGGGAACTTTCTAGAGAGTTATAGCTCTTGAAATCAGCTCAGCCAAATCCATCATCAAATCCCTATACAGAGTCTGCTCTATAGCCTTAACTGTGAGGTCACCCTGTCTGTCTCTTCTGAGACCTGAAGGCAAGCATGCTGACTCCTCAGCTGCCTGTGTCCTCCGTGGGCCTGAAATCACCTCTGCATCTCTTGTAAGGTGTGCAAAATCAAAGCACGATTTAAACTTCTTCACTCAGTCTGTTGTCCGTGTACTCACGTCGCGCTGTTCTGCTGACACTGGTGCTGTCTTCCCACGTCAGGGCAGGAGACCTTTGTGCTGTGCTTTGTTTTTAGAATTCCAAATGAGAAGTTGAAAGCAAAGCTCTCTGCTTGGCGTTTATCTTAATAGCTATTTGGCATACAGAAATTAGGCTCCACAATCTACAAAGCTGCATATTCAAATTCTGCATCTCTTTTCTTTCCTCTTGTCCACGGCAGACCAGCTCTGGGAGTACCGTACCCCTAGCATGGTAATCTTTATTTAGTCTTTAGAGCCTCTTCATACAGATACCAAGATGGTTGTAGAGACAGCGCTGAGAGCAATAAGGAAAGAAGCTAGGAAAACAGTTGTTCCTACCCCATGAAAAAACACATTCATCCCACGGCCTGATCTTGCAGAAACAACCAAGGCCCCTGAGTACAACTGGCTTGTGCCTTACAGAGTAGCAGCATTTTTCCGTCCCTGTCCTAACCAGCAAGAACCAGATCCAATTCCATCAACAATGAAATATACCAATGGAGAGATGCATAGTCCTAACATGTAATGGTATCTTCTTTTAAAAATTAGACAATTATGATTATTTGTGTGGGGTGTGGGGTGGGGTGTGTATGGGGGGGGTGCTCATGCCCTGGCATGTGTAGAGGTCACAGGACAACTCTGTGAACTCACTTCTATATTTCTACCTTCATGTGCCTTCTGAAGCTTGAACTCAGGTCGCCAGTGCAGGAAGCGCTTCTACCCACTGAACCAACCACCTAGCCGTCCCAGTGGAATCGTCTTGTGGCATGGCACTCCATAAGTTAACGAGAGAGTCAGCGTAAGAGGCAATGTCCAGGGGTAAAGGATAAGATGACCAGCAATGAAAGAGCAGAGGAAACCACAGTGGGACAGGAGATGTAATACTGGAAGGATGCCTAGCTAGCTAGGCAGGCAGCAGCAGAGAAAGAAGGGTTTTCCAACTGCTCTAGCAGCAGAGCTGAAGGCAGCAGAACGTCAGTCACCTCAGTAGGGTCAATGGCCATCAAGACTGGTACCAGGGATGACTTAACTAGTCAATGGGTCTGGCAGTAAGGTGGTGTGGAGGTCACTTTAAGGTTGGGAAGAACTGGGTCCCTAGGAGTAAGACTTGAAACTATCCTGGAAAGTGTGATCTATAGGAACTGGAAAAGGACCATCGAGGTGGAGCATACAGCATCTGGAAGGGCTTCCTCTATAACCCAGTTAAGTCAAACCCTTCCTGACTCCACGCCTTCCTCTGAACCTCATGAGAAATACCTCAATCTGTCTCTCTGCATTGTCCCAATGTTGCACAATGTTGGTGTTCAAATAAAGAAATTTGAGTATAGAGAAAAAACAGAAAGGAAAAATGAAAAAGACTTCGAAGGACTGCAGGGGTTTTGGTGAGTCAGAGTTGTGCCCAACTGTTGGGGAAATCACTGCATATCTTGTGCTGTCTCCTCTTGTAGATGTCACTGATTCTCTGACCTTCTTCCAGTCTCCCCCAGGCAGTACTAATGAGTATCCTTACTGTGGCTGACCAAGACCTCTCATTTACCAGAACTATATACAGTTTTCCCCTTAATTATTCTTGTCAGTTAGACCTGTTGGGTGCCTCATGAAGACCTCCCTGGAACCCCAAAGAAACTCTCTTCTAACTCTAGGGTTCTGCATTGGTCAGTATTCCAGGGATGTGAGGTCACTGTGATGAAAAAGACACAATATTAATTCAGAAGCTGGAGAGGGGTTTTCTAGCCAGGATGTCCATACTCTCCTCAGATTTCCAGGAGCATGGGAATGACACCTGCTCTCTAGACATCCCTGACTCTGATGGCCTTTGATGGCATTGCTAGAAAAAGCAGGGCTTCAGTCAGATGAGATGTCTCCTCTTGCCCTTTGGTCAGTGCCCCTCACCTCTGGTGTTGCTGCTGCTGCTGCGGCCTCCTAGTTCAGCCATTCCTCCCCTCAGGTCCGGGAGCAATTCCCTGTCACCATCATTGTTTCCCTTGGAAATCTTGCCTCTGTTTATTTACTCCTCCTGGCTGGAAACCTGGATGTGGAAAGAGCTGGTATCCTATTGTGTTTAGAGCTTTGTCTCCTGATATTTTTAGGGTTTGAAGGACAGGGCAAAGAAAAATCAGCCTTCACTTCCCAGCAGCCAACCATGTGTCACCCAGATCCTCACCCACTGTTTGAGAAATACAATACATTTTTTTCTGGGACATTTACATCTGATAGCCGTCGTCAAAGGGAGTCATGAAAGTTCCTGAACCTCTCCCCATGAACCAGGAGGCTATTCCCCTACCATTCCTCGCTTCTACATAGTAGCACATAAGGAGTAGAGCAAATCTTTCTCCTTCAACATAATGGCACATAAGGCGTAGAGAGTACCTTTCTCCTTCTACAAAGTGCTCGGTCATTTTGTTGCAGCATTATCTGGATTCTAGACTGACAAAAACTGCTTTGTGTTTGCTCTTCTCAAAAGGGGAAAGAATAAATAAGCACCAGCCAGTAGCCACACTCAATTGTTAGATGTTCTGCAGTGAGACATAGAAGGCACAGTCTTTCAGGCATTATGAATGATGTGTGCTTCAGAAGAGAACCAATGTTCTACTGATTTTTTCCAGATAATTAAAAAATACTGCAAATATGGTGGAAAATTCAGAAATCAAAAAACATCTATTTTTGGAAATAAAATAATTTATTATAAAGTATGAGTTTCATGACTTTCCCGAATGGACATTCAGTCCTCTCTACGCTGCCTCCTACAGTTTCACTGACTAGTAATGATACAACTAGCGATTAGAAACCATATCCCAGTGCCAGTAATACCTCTTAATATCTACCATCTATATATTCATATCTATCATCTACCTATCATCCATCCATCCATCTATCTATCTTTCTATCTATCTATCTATCTATCTATCTATCTATCTATCTATCTATCTATCTATCTATCTCTTCTATTTTCCTATCTGCCTGTCTACCTTATCTATTAACTTGATCGCAAAATTTGATGAAATGGGTATTTTCTTTCATGTGTGACCGGTGGTGCCCATGGCAACCACCATCTGAAATGATTCCAGCTCCTGGGGACAGTACTATCATAATCTTCCCCAATTCCACTAGCCTCTAGCTTCCCAGTAGAAGCAGAGAATTTCCCAGAGCCTTTGGTTTTAGTGGTTAAACTGTAAGTTGGGCGCGTGCTGACTTTCCTCTGTTCTTTTTCTTTGTCTGTGGTTTCCTATGGACACTTCCTCTCCTGCTGACAGAGTGGAGGTAAGCATTCATTATTATTCCGATGTTTCATGTCACTTGTGGTTTTGATTTAACATAACAATGGTTTGTCTACTGAGCACTATAAATTTTTGAGCATTTCTCATGTCTAAAGCTGTTTCATATTTTTATAAAATGATAAAAAATGAAATGTCAACTGAGTATTTTCTGTGTGTCAGATGCTCTACGTAAGTTATTGTATCCTCAAGATATCTCCATCACATAGGGACCATGATTGTCTCCGTTTTCAGAAAAGAAACCGAGAGGCTCTTTGCACTGAACGCTCACTCAGGCAGAGATGAGGCAGTTTGAAATGCACCTCAAGACTGACTCCAAAAGTTTTCTTCTTGCATTTTTCCAAGAGATAATAAATACCAACTTACAGAAGTTTTATCTATAGTGTTTTATATTAAATTGACTTTCATTCAAACTCTATATGGCAGTCCGGCATAGAAGAGTTCATGCCTCTAATTCCAACCCTCCAAAGGCTGAGGCAGGAGGATCAGGTGTTAGGCCAGGCTGGACTATAGCGTGTTTGAGGCTAGCCAGGCTACATAGTAAATTTGAGACCAATCTGTACTACGTGACACTTTGTCTCAACAAGCAAATGAAAGAAAAACCAAAAAAACAATCAAGCAATTCACCAGGCATGGTGTTGTCTACCTGTCAGATACTGAAGGCTAAAGCAGAAGTATTGGAGTTCAAAACCAGCCTTGGCTTAATAAAACCCTGTCTCAGAAAACCAAAAACCAAACAGGTGAATAAACAAACCAAAATAGCTTTTAAAATGCTATGGTGTGAAATAAGTACAAATGACTAATTTATAATAGCAATAATGACGATTGCAGTTAGTGGTATGGTACCCATTCTCATTTTAACATTGCAGGGATTTTAGGGAGAGGCGTTTTTATTCATACTTTTCCATACAGGGGCCCAGATGCAGCAAGGGTTGCTAGACTACGTGGGTCACAAAATGCTAGGCCTCCATCAACATTCGGGCAGACGGACTCCAGAACTCAGGCTCAAAACCACTGCAGTGTCCTAGCAAGGGGACCAGAAAGTGAGAAGAATGTAAAACTCTAGACGCTGGCTTGAATTCTACAGAGCATAATAACTCAACGCACAGTAAAATGTGTTTTTCCTTCTAAATCTCATCTCTGCATATACAGCTGTAACATTCTGCTGTGAGACGAACTGTTAGCTATTAAATGGTTTTCCCAATTCATAGAGGCTCCCAGTTCATAGAAGCTCTTAAGAGTTTGACAGTGAAGCCTAGGATATCTACTGTACCTATTGAAGAAAGGTCCATATGAAGTAAGCACGATAAGAGTTGAAATACAAGCCATTTGACAATGAAGACACCCCATGCCTGTTAACATAACTGCCCTTTATGCCTTTTTAAAACCAAGTACTCTATTGTTGGAAATATATTGGAAATGGAGACACAAAACCAACTTTACTGTCCCATGCCCCTGGAAGTTTATATTTTCCTGCATATAAAGATTAATTGTATAACAGCATAATAATGGAATCATAAATTCCAAGGGCTTAAAGAATAGACATAGGTCATCTCCATGTAAGTGAATTCAAATGAAGAAGTTTAAGCATGTTAGTAGATAAATAGATGCTAGACAAAGAATAATTTCCAGCTGGATATGGTAATGATGTGGGTCATCCCAAGCCTCAGAAGACTGGGACAGAAGATGGTGAAGTTTTGAGGCCAGCTTAGGCAACAAAGAGACCACATTTCAAAAGTAAAAGGAACCACCCCATCCACTTTTCTCTTGTGATAATGTAAATACTCCCAAACTCTGCTGATAGCAAGATATTTATTGCTGGTTTTATGAATTCCAACTTAGAAATTTTTATTAGTCTTAAATTGGTTGTATCTATACACAAAAATCCACTTTTAGAAATATATTCTAAGGAAATAATAAGATTTAAGCACACTGCTTGCACTCATGAATATAACATATAAACATTATATGTATCTACTGATAAAGGAAATTGATTAGAAGCTCTATTTTTTTAAGGCACAGACAAGGTTTATAGTATGTTATGAGGCAAAAATACAGGGTGCAAAAATGTATTTACAGTTCAATTCTGATTTTCTGTATATAAAGAATATATAGCTTATTATATACAAATATGTAATATAGGAAATATCTGTCTATGGTATTAAGTCATGTTTAGTTTATGAATATATTTATATTTATCTTATTTGCTCTTTGAGAATTTCTTATGGTTTATATTTTTTTTTATCATATTTGATCCCTGTTTTCCAACCCCTCTTAAATCTGCCCCCCCTTACCCACCCAACCTCATGTTCTTTCTCTCTCTTAACTTCTGGAAAAGACAAAATCAGTTTTCCCCATTTTTCTGGTTTTTTAATAAAAAGTGTTTCTTCTTTATACCCTAGTACATTTTGTATAGAAAACAGTTCTTAGCTTTTGCTCACAGGAAGCCCGAGAGGTCATGTCCTCCTCACTGAGGACATTGCGCTTGGCAGTTCAGCAAAGTGACATTTGATCGCTATGCTACAGCGGAGGTTGGCTAACATTCTCTATAAAGGGTCAGATATTAATATATTCACTCAGTGAGCCATAGAGACATTATTAAAACTGCTCAGCCTAGTGGTTTAGCCCAAAGCACCCGTGGAAAGTGGGTAAGCAGATACAGTTGCTTTTCTTTTCTTTTTTAAGAAATAAATAAAACTTCATTTGTGGACATACATTTGATGCACATGTAGTTTTCACGTGTCATCAAGGATTCTTTTTAATTTTTTACAACTACTTAAATGTAGATATCATTCATAGCTCTCACGAGAAAATAAAAAGTCTGTAAAACAAAAGCATAAACTTGAAAATAAGAAGGATATGCTATCAGTCACATAGAGCAACAAGTTGAAGAGACCTTTCATGGGACATTGTGACCAGAGTTAATAACAATGTATTGTTATTTAATACATATTCTTTTTAAAAGATCTCTAAATAGACTTTTAGTGTTCTCACCACAAATGGTAATATGCATCTGAGATAATGCATATGTTAATGAATCCATCTTAGCCATTCTATGATATATGCAAATTTATAAGTATCATACAAAACTTCCATCAATTGCATTAGTTAAAAAGAAAATTTTTCTTAAACAAAAGACTGAAAAAATGCCATGTATATGCTACTTGGACAAAAGAGTGCCCCTCATGGTGCATATATGTGAACATTTAAATTGGTTTCAAGTACATGTAGTCATGAGTACTCATAATTGACCACTTTCCCAGGTTTTAAAACATTATCAAAAATTATTAGGTCCTTTTTTGAATCTGGGTATTTCTTTAAGAGCCGAGTCTGACAGGTCTTGAGTTATGTGTGCAGGCCTCAGCCTTAGAACAGGCAGTGCTTTGAAGACAGGGAATGTCTCAGAACCTCCACATCCCCTTTGTAGGGGAAATGCGGCAGTTGCTATGTTAGGGAAGATCCTAGGAGAGGGACGGCTATCCAGTGTACTTCCACTACAGGAGCGGGTGTCATAAACCAAACAGGACATAGCTGGCCCTCTGCATATGCCCTTGGACAAAGTTCAAAGGAAAGAGATGCTCCCTCCTTCACAGAAACAGGAAGGTAGTCCTTCGGAATGTGATTCAGACTTGTTTTAGAAGAGAGGAAAGGGAGGAAGAATCGCATGAGGGTTCCATTTAACTTCAGGGCCGTCCTTCATAAGAGAAGGTGAGGGAGGGATCTGGGACCAAATACCCGTTCTTGCCCCTGCAGAAGGTGCGCAGCCAGGTCTGCAGTAAGGAGGTAATACAAAAATGGGTGTCATGTGCAAGGCTAACTCCTGGATTGAAGAGAAGGTCTACCGGAACAGTCCAGAATAGTCAGCCTTCTGTAAAGGGAGCTCTGTGACCTCTGCCCCACTGTTCAAAGGAGTCACAGAACCAGCTGCCCGCAAGACAGGGACTATGTGTCAGGAACTATGCTAGAGACACACAGCCTCAGGTGGGCAGCGCAAAAGCCCACAGAAAACACAGGGGTAGAGGGCTTCTATTCGCCTCAACTCCCAGTTCTTGCTGGGAGCACCATTCAGGGTTTTTATTAGTATTACTTAATCATAAATTTAGAAAGTCTGTGGACTAAATAATTCAATTTGCATCCATTTCTGGTATCTAAAATTGGATAGCTGTGTAAAATTTGAGTTTTATAAACATCTTCAAAAAAGGGGGAGGGGGTTTAAAATACCCAAACTGTGACTAGGCAGTTCACTGGATTTTAGGAGGTGATCTCTAGATCTATAAGATATATCTTTATATGCATTAATATGTACATATACACATAGTGAATATTTGTATGCTTGGGTTGTGAAGATGATCAAACATATGTATGGTAGCAAAAGTATTCAAAACCCGCTCAACTCTCTTCTTCTGCTCTTTTGTTCTTTGATTACTAATTCCTTATTTCTGAGACCATTTTTATTAGTTTTCTGTAGGGCCTTTTTCTTTTCCAAAAAGGTGTGTTTCGTTTGTGCAATTAAAGGGAAATCACTAACGTGTGTTATATTTTGATGTTCATGGAAAAACAAGCGTTGGCTCCATTTTGTAGTTAGCACTTGACATTAGGACCTGGAAGAGTAGCCCACATCGTGAGACACATTCAATTTTTACAGGATACAGGGTTTGTTTGTTTTTTTCTGCTCTTATTCACTCCATCATTTTACCAAGAAATATGTGTAGTGGCATTTCGCTTATATTTTAATAAATAAAACTTGCCTGAGGTCAGAAAAGCAAAGCAGCCAGCCACTGGCTCTTACCTTGACCTCAGTCCGAAATGACGATCCTGCCTCCAGGAATCTCAGAATGAGACTGTGTCCGAGAGCTGTCTCCTCCTGTTTTATAATCCACTCTAGGGCTGGGATTAAAGGTGTGCACCACTACCGCCTGGTCTATAAGGCTGGCCAGTGTGAATGTTTTACTTTTCCGATCCTCAGGCGAGTTGTATTTACTAAAATACAAGTGAAATGCCACTACAAATTTGTGAGACCATTGGCAAACCAGGATGGGCTACTTCTGGTTATTGGCTATTAGTCTGTTTTGCTGAGCTACAGCAACCACAACTTTTTTTTAAATGCCACCATAATTTGGCTTCCCTAAGTGGGTTATTTTCTGATTCAAAGCTTTCTATTTTAAATATCCCCTGTGAATTAAATGGCACAATAATGGTCCTGCTGGCTAATTATTAAGTGACCAATCCAAACTGAAACTATCTTATGAAACATGATCTTATTTGGATGCATGGTGTCTTGTTATAATTGGTTTGTTTCAAAGACCTGATAGTGTTGATTTATACAGTATGAACTTTTCAAGTTCCCATAGTGTTCCCTAAGCATTTAGAAGTTCACAAACTGCAGTCTGATGAATTTCCTTGCTCTAAATCTTTTATAGACTGGTAATGAAAAGTTAAGTCTTAATAGTAAATATCTACAATAGTATGCATTTAATGAGAAATATGATTGAAGTTTTCCATCCTGTTAGTGATTGAGATCTCATGGAAATCATAAGAATACAGAAGCCCATGATGGTGCCTACACGTGATAAATATTCAATAATTGTCAGTGAGTCTATGAGCTATTATTGTCCCAGTAAAGAAGTGACATAGCCATAATGGGAGTCTACTATTTGGGGTACTTAGCTACGGTAACATGGATTGTTCTTAAAACTGCTGATACTTTTTCCACGGGAACAATTAATATATTCTCTCATCTGTTATCCACCACAACGAATATTTTTCTTGGATTCTATCAGTTTATGTGAAAATCAGTATGTGAGTTGACTGGAGCAAGAACAATCATTCTGTGTATAACATAAAAAAAAAATGCCTGAATTCATTCAGTTCTCGACCGTTACCAAAGCTTTCTACAGCTTGCAGTATCTAGAAATGACACTGTTGCTCATGGGAGTGGGGAAAATATTCAGAGAAACCATTTCAACACATTTGCCAGGACAGTCTCTCCCCATTTCTGTGATGCAGATGTGCGGGGTGGCGGAGGCAGAACGGATGCCAAAAAATTGCATATCTGATGGGTTACGCTGCCCATCACTTCTTTCAGCAAATCACAGAAGGACAGCAAAGGCTACTGCGCCCAGTACAGAGGGGAGGTGTGTGATGCAGTCCTGGCCAAAGATGCTCTTGTCTTTTTCAACACCTCCTACTTGGACCCTGAGGAGACCCAAGAGCTGCTGATCCACAGTGCGTGGAATGAGCTGAAGACTGTGAGCCCACTGTGCCGGCCAGCCGCCGAGGCTCTGCTGTGTAACCATCTCTTCCAAGAGTGCAGCCCTGGAATGGTACCCACTCCCATGCCCATTTGCAGGTAAAACTTCGAAAATGCATAAAAAAATTTTAATTCTTTGTATGCCAACAGTTTGCAAAAGAAGACACTGTCGTGAGCAACCAATAGGCACTTACATGCTGCACATACATGTATTCAGGAAAAACATTCACACGCATAAAAATCAATGATTGGCAAAATTTCCCACTCATCCAAAGAAAGTAATTAAAAAGTCAAAATTTCTCCCACTTAAACATTGATGGCAATCTATGATACAGATACTCTGAACTTGCAGAAAATATTAGTCTGGCTCAATCAAAAAGTGTCTTGCACACCACAAAAAGAGCCCTGTGATATATGTGTGCATAGGCACACACACAAAATTTTCTCCTTGATAGGGATGTAGGACACCTGTTATAGTGTGTGTGTGTGTGTGTGTGTGTGTGTGTGTGTGTGTGTGCGTGCACATATGCATGCTACACAAGATTGGGCTGTACCCGAGCCCTTATATATTTTCATTATTTTCCGTCTTAAATTATTTTCTCCTCTTATTATCAGCCCTAACAACCTTAATTTGGAATTACCCAGGGTCGTCTTGACGCAATTTGTCCTAGGAAGTCCAAAAAAAAAGTTATCTTCCAAATTCCAATTAGTCCAAGTAGCTTTTCTTCAGCTCTTCCACAGCCTGCCCAGGCTTAACAGCTTCACTGTCTCTAATTGGGCCTCTCAGGTGGAAGCCCTTAGACCCTCAGGGCAGAACTCTGCTCTCCAGGGAAGGGCTGGCCTAGGAACCCAGGGTGCTCCTGCAAACTGTTGCTGGTGCTGCTGTTCTCTTCCAGGGAGCAGAGCAAGCAGGTTCAGGGGTGTCCTTTCTCAAGGCCCGCCTCTCAGGCCTGAGGCGGTGGCCCATGTCCCTTAGTTCATATGTTCTTTAAACTATCAACCTTGTTTCTCTATCTTTGATTTTTTTTTATTTTTAAAGGTTATTGATTAATTTTATGTGTATGAATGTTTGTCCTGCATGTATATATGTGCACATGTAAGTGCCTATTGGATCCCTCAGAACTACAGTTACAGATGACTGTGAGCTAACATATAGCTGCTGGGAATTGAACCTGGGTCTTCTGCAATGGCAACAAGTGTTCTAGACCTCTGAACTGTCTCTCCAACCTCTGTACCTTTATTTTTAATATAAACTCCAAGTGACAATATATCATGGGCTCTTATCTAATTTATTCTAAATTTAAGGGAAAAAAACCTAAACAAGATAGTATTTCGTCTCACAGCACAGTATACTATACCTTTTAATGCCTGTATCTTATAATGCCTTGCATTAGTTAAGTCACAAAGAGTCATTTAAAAATGCTTTTGTAAGCAAAGACACCACGATGTGACGATGTTTCAAAAATACAAAATTTAAGCCTCACTGCAAATTTGCCTTTAACTCGCCGTGGTTCATCAGGTCTTGCTCACCCTTCCACATTTCAGAGAGTACTGCTTGGCTGTGAAGGAGCTGTTCTGTGCAAAGGAATGGCTGGCGATGGAAGGAATGCCCCACAGAGGACTCTACCGCTCAGGGAAGCTTCTCTTCCCGGTGCCAGACTGCAGCAGGCTTCCCAGCATGCACCGGGATCCCATGGCCTGCACCAGACTGCCCTATTTAGGTAACATGGAATTCCCTCCAGACTTTGGAAGTTGAGGAAAATTTACTGTTTAGAGTCAAGTAAGGTGTGTCCTTAAAGCTCCTAACATCTTTAGGCTTTCTAGGCTGTTCTAATGTTTTTCGCTTGGCCATCTCCACACACGTAACAGCAGAATCCTAATACTACCCTAATTTCATAGGTTAGCATAAAGATTAATTTCATTTGTTTTCAAATAAACCGAAGGGCACTTTTAACTGCTGCTTGGATCTTGCTTTATTTCACAGGGGATCCCGAGTGTAACATTTTCTGGGACGTATGGGAAAACGGCTAAGAAATATCTCATAGTTTGTCAGAGGAATGGCGTAAAGGAACAAATAATCCTCTTTCTTAGCCAACGATGAAGATTTTTTTAAGCATGCTGAAAATAAGCCACATGTTTGGAAACGCTGACCTCACAAAACCACACTGGGCGACTGCATGGTGCTTTATGAATTTCCTTTGTAAGGATGATGCTACATTAACGGCTGGTTTCGTTTCAAAGATGCGCTCTTCACGTTTGAATGCGTTTCTGTCTGTCACTCATTTAAGCGCTGGCAGGGAAAGTCGCATTTCTTAGCGGTAGCTCACGGATCTAGGAGATAACTCAGTGCTTACTTAAAACCAATTTTTATCCTTTCCCCCTCAGATTATAAAACAGAAAACATAACAAGTAAGTAATTCCGTTTGTGCCTCTGAAATCTTCTGTGTCTGTAAGTGGATTCGTGCATGTATTATTTACATTACACTTCCCCATCTCCAGAACAGAATGTACTGAGCGTCATCAGCCCCCCCCCCCCCCACAGTGACCAGGCTCATCTCCTGCCTCAGCTGGAACGTGATGCTTAGTTAAGGGAACAAATACTATCTCCGTCCTCAAGATGGCTGGTCTGCTTTATGCCTCAGATGTTTGAAAAATCAGCCAAGTTTAGCCAAAGATTTTGGATTCTGCAGCAACAATTTCATGCTATGTAATTATTTTTGGATAGAAACAAATACTATTTTTCTCTATTGAGCTGTTTTTTGATCTTCATTTGTAACAATTCTTTCTTTTTTGGGGAATAGGTGTACTTTTTAAAATTTTTTCTTAGTTTTCTTTTAGTCCTTGAATTTTTATACACAAATTCTATATTAATTACAGAACGTTTTGTCATTTGAACCAAGGGGGGAATGAAATGGCAATAAATCATCTCTAATCCTACTTTTCATACTATTTTGTTTTAATTCTAAAATTAACCATTCTACTAATAACAAAGAAGAAGCTCTTAGAATGTCATTGGAATCTCCCTTTTCTTGCTGTGTTTATTTATTAGTAGTTCTTTGAGACTTTCGTGCAACATATTTTGATCATGTTCATTCATTTAACCCACTCCTCTACTCAACTCTTCCCTACCTACCCAAAATCAAACCTTCAAGACCAATGTGTGCCATTGCTTCTATCTGAAGAATCAGAAAAATTCGATCCTTCTCAAAAGGCGCTCAAATATAGTGGGTTTTTGTGGGGATGGGGAACAAACCCATGACCAACTCAATGTCAAACAAGCATTTTACATCAGAGATGCATCCTAAATGCAGGATCGTCTTAGACGTGGTCTCTTTCAGTAGCTTGCACTGGCCTCCAGCTTTCTGGCTTTGATTCTTCCGCAGCTGCAAATGTTGTCACCAGGCACTGGCTCAGAGTGACTCCTCATCTGTCCTCCACACTGACTTCAGCGGGAAAACTTTAAGAAGTGTAGCTGCCTGGGTCCCCACATACACATTCTGGAGCATTTGGTATGGAGTGCAATCTAGGATTTGAGCTTCCTCTTACATTTTTTAAATTGATACATAAGATTGGACATATTTGAGGAGTATTTTCTGATGGTTTGATTTCCTGTATTAGCATTCAAATCCAGATAATCCTGTCTACTCATCTACCTATTTATCATTTCTTTGAGGTTAAAAAAAAAAACCTCAAAACCCTTTCTTAACTTCTCTGTAATATAGAATGCTGTCTTCTGACTGTGGAATAGAACAAGAATTAGTTTTTATTTGTTTGGTTGTTATGGTTGCTGCTGCTTTAGGATAGCCACTTTTTAGTATAGTGTTTGCAATGCTAAGCAAAATAATTTTGAAAGGGTCATCAGAAGGGCCAGCAAGAAAGCTCAAAGGGTAAAGGTACTGATCAGTCCCTGGAGCCCAATGCAGGAGAGAAAGAACCGCTACAAGCTGAGATACTTAGCAGCACAAACTAGCTACAGAAATCAATTTCTTGTCTTTAGAAACAATTTTGTGAGATTTTTTTTATACATTTGAGAAGATCAGCTCCAACTCTTGTAAAAGAATAATTTTCTCTGGACATATGTGGGGAATGGCTGTGCTCTCTGAGTTAAAAGCAAGTAGTCTTCTCTGCTAACTTATAGTGGATTAATTCTAGCAAGAAAAGTCCTGATTACACACACCAATTTGTGTTCAATGGGAATATTTTAAGCCCTCAAATATTCCTCGCTTCATGATTTCTTTTTTAAAAAGACCTTATTACACTATTTACTTAGTGCGTGTGCGCATGCGTGCGCGTGCCTGCACAGGCCAGATGGCAACTTGTGAGAGTCAGTTCTACCATATGGGTCCTGGGACTCAAGCTCAGTTCACCAGGCTTGGTGGTAAACGCCTTACACACTGAGCCATCTTGCAGAGTTCACCAGGCTCGGTGGTAAATGCCTTACACACTAAGCCGTCTTGCAGGCCCTGCTTCATGGCTTCTCAGTAAATCCCAAATATCATTACTAGCTCACTTTGAGGCACAACTGAAAAACTTTTAAAGTCCTTCTTTCTCTTGGCTTTAGTTTTTTCTTGCTCATCATGGGAGCTAGAGTTTCAGCAGTCTCTGGGGTTGTTTTATGTTAACATCATCTTTTGCTGACGTGACATCTCTCCCTGAATATGCCATGACTTCGCCATATTTACATCACTCTGTGCTAAACAGACCGTTTGTCTCTTCTGTGGGATTCCACATGCCTTCCAGGCATGCTCAGCATTGCGCCTGCCTTCTATTTCAAAGCCTCTGTAGAAATGAAATGCAATCTGGCTTACTCTGCTAACGGAGAGCTACATCTCTCCCATCCCCTGTCCTGTCCAGCTTTGCTCTCACCATTTATGCACCCAGAGAATGAGCATAGCCCAATTCTTATAAACTGATTAGTGTGGTCGCACACAGTCTCTCGTGAGTCCCCCAACAGCCCTATGGAAGTAGGTACCGTGAACACTCTCTGTTCTACATACTAGTCAATGTGAGAACCAGATCAACTGACTCCCCTCACCCTCCCCCCTCCCCGGGTCCTATGTAGCATTGGGGTTAAGTCAGTATTCAGGCCCACTCTGTCTGATGCTGGTTCTACTATCAGACTCCTCCCCCTCCATGACCTATGTAGTGTAGGGGTTAAACCAGTATTCAAGCCCTAATCTGCCTGATTCTGGCTCCATTATCAGAGTCTAATTTTTCAATTGTTACAACTGATGGTTTTCTATTACCCTTTTCTAAAAAAAGTTCCCAAGACCTGACATGAAAAGTTTGCTTGGCTGTTCTGATAGATTTGCTCTACAGGAGATGCTGTTCTGGGGAAGCTCCTCCCATTGGCCAAAACATTTCTGATTCTAAACCATCCAGACAACTTGACAATCCTCTTAGCAACATTTCAATAAATGCATGCTTTGCTTCTAAAATTCAGTTTCCACCATAGTCAGGTACTTCTTTGGCCACAGATGAAGTGAGAGAGCGAGGGAAGGAGAGAGAGAGTTATGTAATGAACTAATATTTTAATCAATCATTTGAAATGCTGGTTGGACCCATCTTGTGGGGTCGGGAAAGCTAGAGATTCACAGAAGCTGAGTTGGAAGTGATGTTAGCAGTTCTCTCGCGTGATTCCCCAACCCCCCCCCCCCTCAGGGGAGAACATACTCTGTGTTGTCTCTACAGACATTCCCTTTCCCAACTCGCACTCACCCCTATAATTGTGAGAACATTTCGGCCATGTCAAACTAAACTTGGTTCTCTAAAGCTTCTAATAGGTGGTGCTTTTTCCATTCCTTTGGCTCACCCTCTGTAGCACGGACTTCAAAAAATACTTGGAGACATGTGCCCTGTCTCCTTGTTATTTCTTCCTCGTTCCACTAAACATGTCCATCTCCAACATTTTCTTCTGTGAGTTGAGCTCCAAAGTCCATACCTTCATGTCTGCCCTACACTGGCAGTAGGAAGGCGGAGGGATGTTCAGGACTGAATGCAACAGACAGAACAGGGTCCGGTGAAAATTAGAATGCAGTAATTGTCTGTGATTAAGGCTTGTTCTTTCATTAGTGTTGAGTAAACTTACGCTAATTGCCTAATCATCTCTCTCAATGATGTAAGTTCAACCGTAGCACCACATGAACGAGAACTGGGATGGCATACACTCGATGCCAGTGCTGGAGAGGTAGAAGCAGGACTCATTTTTTAAAAACTAATTTTTGGTTAGTTATTTTTCCACTTTTCTATGAAAGCCAGGTCCTAGCTTTTCATTCACGTTCCTCATTCCGCCCACCATGGAACCTTTAGAATCTCTAGGGAGAGCCTCAGAATACTTTTCTCTTGCTATTTGTTTCCCTGACATCAGGTTTTTCCTTGCACAGTGACTCTCTCTAGACTTTTATTTACAGAATTAGATGAAGTTCCCAGTCATGTCATCATTATCTACTTAGGCTAAAATTAAATATCTTGTATTATTGCTTTTTATTCTTATATTGATGTCTCTTTCAGATTCAGGTGGTCTGTAGTTAGATGTTTTATGTATTTCCTCAAAGGAGGTCTTGAGAGTGAATCCTTGAGGTGGTGAATATCGTCCAATAGTTTTCTCTGACCACAGTAACTGGGGTAAAATAGCACGGTAGGAAGATCTTAAGTGACATCGCATTTCTCTATCCAGCCTGTAGGTGTAATTGCATCTTTTCTAGCTTCTAGTTTGAAGAGCGAGTCTCTTAATGTTTCTGGCTATTTTTCTTGTAATTTTTCTGTCTGGGCAGAGGCTTTTAGATTTTCTCTTTATCTGTGGGGTGTGTATGGTAGAAATCCTGCCCAACAGTGTGCATCACACATCTCTTTCTGACTCTTTCCTTAGGAGGTCCTGTTAAGAGCTAGAGATCATAGATGTCATAGACGTCAGGGAGACATCTTTCTGATGCACCAAGTTGACCAATCGCTGCACTGCTTGAAGCCTCCTGTGGTTTTCTCCACTTGTTGCAAGGCAGAGGCCAACTAACTCCCCTTGGCATACGAGGCCTTCTTATGACCTAAAGGTGATATCTGCATTAACTATAGAAATTCCCATGTGCAGCAATGCGACCATCGGGCGCACTTTGGGAGAAGCCCAACAGCTTGGTTCTGACCCAGTAGATGCATTTCTTCTTTGGAAAATATTATCTCCCCTCCCTCATTCCACTCAACTGTCATGATGCCCCCTATGCAGCTACCTACTGTAGTCATGCTGGGTTTGGCCTATTAGGATACAGTAACAAAGCACAATAGAAGGAGAAGCTCGTAAGCCACAGAAATCTGTTTCTTGAAGTTCTGGAAGTTGGC
The DNA here is from genome assembly GCA_004026605.1 of Ondatra zibethicus. NCBI lineage: Eukaryota > Metazoa > Chordata > Mammalia > Rodentia > Cricetidae > Ondatra > Ondatra zibethicus. The sequence continues at coordinate 21,408 of PVIU01005877.1, forward strand.
TATCCAAGATTAAGGCATAGACATATTTGGTGTCAGATGACAATACATATTGCTGCCTTATACATAGCTTCGGATGTCACTGTTTGTTAAACATAAATTAAGGATAAAGCAGCAATATGATGGAAATCTGACTTGGTCATTTGGTCCAAAGAGGTAGCTGACACAATTATGGAGAAAACCTGAGCAACTTGTTCTGCTGAGCATTAATCAAAGAATCACAATAGAACTATCCAGAAAGGAAGGGATGTTTGAAACCATACAGAACTACTGGTGAAACTATGTCAATTCTTGTGTTTTAAAAACAAATCTTTCAGAGTGATCATGGAGTTTTAAAACACACATCATTAAAATCTACTCTCTAATAATTTAGTGGGTTGGGTGGGTGAGTGGATGGTTTGTGTGCGTGTGTGTGCACATGTGTATGTGGAGATTAGACATTGATGTTTTCATCACTATCCATCTTATTTTTTGAGACAAGGACTCTCACTGAACCAGGTGCTTACTTAATGCCTAGATGGGTCAGCCAGCAAACTCTGGGACCCAGCTGTCTGTGCCCCCTCCCAGTTCTGGGGTTACAAGTTCATGTCACCACACTCAGTTTCTCAATTGGTTCTGGAGATTCAAACTCCCATCCTCATTCTTGTGTAGCAAAGGTTTTATCCACTGAACCAATTTTCTGATATTTTTGAGAGAAAAACTACCCATATATTTCCTGATTATAGCATATCAACTTTAGAAGTTATATCATATTATCTCACATATTATATGCAATATGAATAGCTCCATATAATCCATGTATAAAAATAACATTAATCTGTATCTTTTAGTAAGGATTCCTTACTGTATTTAGAATGTATTTAGGAGTCTACTGACTTTCATAAGGTTTCTTTTGGATTAAGAAAGCTGGTGGTGACTGTGGACCAGTGTTAGACCGTAAGCCCACCACTGCTATGTCTTGATAAGCCAAGCTGTCACCAGTCCCATTGAGTGTTTTCCTGTACCATGTGCCTTCCTAAAGTCACAGCCATGACCAAGCTTGACCTCTATAGGTCAAAACCACTTGCTTAGCCATCAGTAGGCAGGGGTTTTCACTATGTCCACTTCTCAACTAGCAGTCATACATAAACACCCCTTATAACCTACATTCTCATGAATGCTGTGTTTCAAATGGCCCTGGGCACTCTTGTACTAAAGGTTTTCTTTTTTTTTCATACATTGTTTTGTTTTATTTTTTCCATTCAAAAACATAATTAAAGAAATAAAATTTTTACCTTTCTTCCCCTTCTCCCGGTCCCCTCCCGCTACCTCCCCACCCCTCCTCCCTCCCCCTTCTTCCTTGAAAGAGGGCATGGTGCCCTGCCCTGTTTTGAATACTAAAGGTTTTCTTTTGCTCAGCTAGCAGTGGTGAGCTCCCCCACTCCAAACTAAGAAGGCAGATGAAGGCACTTCTTCCAGCCACCATTTTAAGAATGCCCTTTTCTAAATGTCTTTGGCTCTTGTTGAAATACGGTTTTCTTTGGTGTTTGTGATTTTTTATATTACTGTCTTCCTGCTTGTGAAACCTGTGTTCTCTTACTGTATTGTGATCAGTCAGCAACTGCTCACTTAGGCGCTTCTAAAGCTCTGTCTTAGTTGGTGTGTGCCTTTTGCTTTCATACTAATGTTTCTGGGTTACATACTGGCACTGGAACTTCTGTAATGGGTTAAACGTGTGTTCTCTAGATGGGACGTATTGCGATAACTGGAATTTTAACTCTCTCAAGTCTCCCAAGTGTGTTTGTCATTATACAATGGTATTTAAAAGTAATTTCTTGCTTATGGTTCTACTCCTCGTGTATATTTTTATTCATATTTGGTAACTACTGTATTCCTATCATTTTCTCTAAGATTTTGAAATGTGATTGGTATAATTACACACCATTTTGTTTTTATTGATCTTTGAGTCTGTCGAGAATACCCTTCTTAATTGCTACCTTGGTGGCTTTCTTGTCTTTTTCCAATTAAAATTCCACTCATCCAACCATGTTCTAAATATTTGAAAGACTGGAACTTGACTCATCTCTGTCATTTGGGGTGTGTGTAGTCTCACTTGGTAACTTCTGCTTGTACACGGGTGTTGTCATGTCCCCTGTTTTCCTTTTGTTCTCAAGAGTTACTGCTACTTGTCTAAGGTCTCACATTCCATTCATTCTCTTCCTCATGTGTAACAGGAGCCGAGAAAACCATGAGCTCATCAATGACTGCAATTTTAGGCTTATTCCATACATGCCGTTAAGACTTTTGTTTTCTGACCTATAGCTATGGCTACTTCTAACTTTTTAACCAGAAAAGCAACACATCTCTCTTTTTCTTCCTCATCCTCTTGGATTTGGTTTAATCTCTCACTATCTGCATTTTGGGTGAGAGAGCAGAGCTGTACATTTATGCTTTTGAAATTTATTGAGGTTTATCTTTGTGGCCCAATGGCAGCCCACATCTGTCAGTCTTCTCCAGATGTTTGAAGAAAAGATCTCTTTTTAGGCTACAAAGCTGATTCTTAGCTGTCAGGGCTGGTTTTGGTTATGTATAAAATATTCTGTTTCCATGGTTTTTGTCTTCACTCATTCTGCAAAGAAGATTTCAAGGTATTCATTATAAGGTTTTTTTTAAAACTACATCCACCATGACCTTGCAAGCAGGGCAACGTAAGGGTAGCATCTGCCGATTCCAGCACAAATGCAGATTTTACTTGTTTTCTTAATCTTATTGGCCTTTCACATGGGAGTTTGACTAGAGTTTAATTTTTAGATGAATTGACTTCTGCTCCTTTTTATCCCAAAGATTTCATTGCCCATCTTCTTCCATTATTTTTATTATTTGTAAATCCACTACACACACATTCACACACACACACATACACACACATGCACACATACAAACTCAGCTCAGATGTTCTCACCTTCAGTCTCGTTATGTGAAAATATTTTTAGTGCATATTTTGAGTCAGTCATAAGGAGCCTATGCCTGGGATTTATATTTCTTTCAGAAAATCGTATTTCTCCTCTGAGTTTCCTCTTCTTTGCAAATGAACCTTATTGGATTCTTAATCCTGGACTTTACAGACAGCTCACCAAGGAGCTCCTGATACCCTAGCATAGTGTTCATGCTGTAGCAGTGAGTGCTGCAGTTCAAACACTGATTCTGAAAGTTTCCAAAATAAGCAAGAAGCACTATTGTTTCCTCGCAGCATTCCCACCGATAACATCCTCCAAGCCAAGTGTGGACATTCCAAATCTGCCTTCCTCCACCTCTTCCTTCGCCGTCTCTCCCGCATACTCCATGACGGTCATCATCTCCATCATGTCCAGCTTCGCCCTGTTTGCTCTCCTTACCATCGCCACTCTTTACTGCTGCCGAAGGAGGAAAGAGTGGAAGAACAAGAAAAGGTAAGGTTCGAGTCCAAGCCCACCACATAAAGCCATGCCTTATAGCCCACATAGTCAGTTCTGGGGCGTCTGTCACGCCACCGTCACCTTACTAACATCCATGCCCTGGCTTTAAAATTAGACACCTACCTTGAACTTTAAAAATGTCACAAGTACCAAAGTCAGTTTTTACAAGAGAGAGAACTTAATCATTTGGCGAAATGGCTACTCCTGCATCCTGTCTTCTCCCACCACTGCTGCTGATATAGATAGTGATAAAATGTGCCTCTTGGCTAGAGACCAAGTGCTACACTTCATTGTTCTCAAGCCCCAGAGCCCTCAACAAACTTAGTAGTATATACTCTAGGCATTTCTAGATATCCTTAAGGATCAAGATCAAAGGCCGTTGTTGGTCTTGCCTCTCTCCCCTGCAGGGAGTCAGCGGCTGTGACCCTCACCACACTGCCTTCCGAGCTCCTGCTGGACAGACTCCATCCCAACCCCATGTACCAGAGGATGCCACTCCTTCTCAATCCCAAGTTGCTCAGCCTGGAGTATCCCAGGAATAACATTGAGTACGTCAGAGACATCGGAGAGGGAGCATTTGGAAGGGTCTTTCAAGCAAGGTAAAATTAACCATGGTACGGGGTCCAGGGGAGGGGAGGGGTGGCGAGGAATCTCTGTTGGAATTCACTACGCTTGAAAAAAATCATTGGATATTAGACTGATCTAATGTATACAGAGTTGTTATCAAGTTTCTTAATCCTTTACATCATTTGTTTGAATTGAATGCTTTTTTTGAAGATTTATTTATTTTTTTTATTTTGCATGGGTTGGTGTTTTGCCTGCGTATATGCATGTGCACCAGGTGGGTACAGTGCCAGCAGAGGCCAGAGGAGGGTATCTGATCCCCTGGAACTGGGGTTACAGATGGGAGCGAGCCACTCTGTGGATCCTCAAAGCAGTCAGTGTTCCGAGCCATCTCTCTACCCCACATGTTTTATTGTAAATCTTAATACCCCCTTTTCTCTAGAAAATAGTATACCTAGAAAGAATGTGGTGTGCTGCATTTAAATTTGTAGTTTATAGGAAATCCAATAAGCAGTTTACAAGAAGTTACTAGTAATTCAACCATATTTCCCTTCTAGAAAAGAATTTTCTATATATTTTAGCCGTAATTTCTTACATTGCTTTGGTAACTATCCCTGTTTACTTTCTTTTCTTCTTTCTATTGTCATTCTCAGCTTCATTTAAAGTTTCCTTTGAATTTGTGTTTAAGAACTCAGAATTTGACTTCTGTAGACATGGAATATCAAAACAGACAGGGAAAATGTACATATTCAAAAATCAGAGAGTTGAGGAAAGGGGTATCTTACAGTCAATCATAGCTCATTTCTTGACTTTATGTAAAATGGAATAAATACCCACTCTGTGTGGACGCCACTCCACAGACACAAAGCTGGGCAATGGGATATGGAATTGGATTTAATCACCAGTTTTCAGTCTTGTCCTTAAGCAGGCATAGCCCTATTTCCACTTAACGCAGCGTTGGTATTGAGGTTGTATTTAAAATGGAAAGTCTCACGCACTGTGAGACTGGCAAGATGCAACTTAGGCTACATGGGGACATAAACGCAGTCGGCCCTAGTCTTCACCCTTAAGGGATTTGTGTTCAGGCTTTGTGTAATAGGGGATTACATGGACATGTTAGGTCTCTCTCTCTCTTGCTCACTCGCTCACTTGCTTTCTATGTGTGTGTATGTTTATCCTCTAGTTGGTAAAACACACTGTTAAAAATAATCTGTGTTTATTGAATATACTAGTGAATTTCCTAATTGGCATAAAGAACTTTAAGCATGACTACTGTCGTCTTCCTTTGGTTTGTGCCTCAGGAAAGGCTGCATAAGCATGGGGGGGCTCTATAAATGTGAATAAATATAATCCCGGGGTATAAACATCCCCATCTCTGGTTTATCTCTTAGGGCTCCCGGCCTACTTCCTTATGAACCTTTTACTATGGTGGCCGTGAAGATGCTGAAGGAGGAGGCCTCTGCAGACATGCAAGCGGACTTTCAGAGGGAAGCGGCCCTCATGGCAGAGTTTGACAACCCAAACATCGTGAAGCTCTTAGGTATGAAAATATCACAGAAGGAAAAGGGTTCTTCAGCGAAGACCTTTTCTAATCTTTTCTTCCTTTGTCTTTCTCGATCAACAGTGGGATGTGTCTCTCTCCTCCTTTTCTAGTTTAGAATCTTCACCCACTTTTTGATATACAGTCCACCCCAGCTTTCAGGACACTCAGTGCCTCACAGTTATCCCTTTAATTCCACCACTTCCGACTGCCTCTATTCTGGTTAGAAACTGTTTCAAGTGTCTCCACACGAAGAAAATTCCCTTGACAATAATTCACCATCACAGAATTTAGTAATGCCTAGAAGTATGTATATCTCATATGCCCACTTTATTTTGTCCTTAAACTAGACCACCATGATTTCAATCCTATTTTTGTTCATTGTTGTGTCCCCATTTCATCACAGATTCATAAATTTAACAAGTATTCCCTGAACAGTTTATAGAATTACATAGAAATAGATAAACCTTTTAACATTATCAGGCCTTGTGGAGCTTACATTCTTTTGGGGAGATAACAGAGGTAAACATTCATAAATGTGGCTTATATGCCTCTGATTTGTTTTAAAACTCAAAGTAAAGGAAGACTCTTTGGAATGTGAGCTACTATCTTTGAAGACTTCAGTGGACATGTGACATTTGTGTAAAGGCCTGGCTGAGGTAAGGGAACACTGTGGACAGATCGGAGAATGCACAGGCCCCACGGCAAGCTTATCTAGTGCTGAAAGCACAGCAGGCAGGGCTGGGAAGAGGGTGCTCTGTGCATAGTGTCCACTGCGCCAATATGAGCGCCTGCGTTTGGATCCCCTACACCCATGTAAAGGCTGGATATGGTGACACATGCCTGTAAATCCCAACACTGGGAGAGCAGAGACACAAGGATCCCTGGGACCTGAAGTCAACCCTCCTAGTGGGGCTGGGGAGCTCCAGGATCAGTGAGAGACTCTGTCTCAAGAAAAGAAGACGGGAAGCAACTAAGGAAGACACCTGACGTTGGTGTCTATATTCCATACACGGGCACACACATGTGCACACATACCTACACACACATATACCCTTACACACAAACACAAACATGTGTACACACACACACACACACAGAGAGAGAGAGAGAGAGAGAGAGAGAGAGAGAGAGAGAGAGAGACGAGAGAATAAAAAAGTTTAAGAGAGTGACTTAAGAATAGATTCAATAGTAAATGCAGTGAGGGCAGTAGGAAGATCCTGCAAGGCCTTCACATAAAGAATGAAAGAATACTGAGAGGGGGAGAAATAGTCTCCCTCAGGGAAGAGTTCACTACCTCTTATCCAATGCCAAATGGTCAGCCCTGACAATATACAGACAAGTAATATTAAATAGACTGACCAGGTTGTATTTAGAATATGTCTGTTACACACACACACACACACACATATACATGTAATAACAATTAATGAAAAGAGGCTGTGAATTTGAAGTGAATAAATGTGAAAACAAGGAGGAGGAAATGATGTAATTACAGTATAATCTCAAAAATGAAAGGCAAAATCCCCTGACTTTTGAAATGTAAGTAAAATGGGAATTAAACAGAAAGTCTAGCCAAGAAGTGCCAAGCCATGTCATGACGTGATTTACATCCCCCCACCACCACCACAGAAGGTCTGTCTGGTTTGTTGAGCAGAGTTGAAGGGAAGGCACTGAAAACAAGGACACAGTAAATGGTGTCTTTCAGTATGCAAAACAAGATGCTGGCACAGGTCAGGGAGTAAGTGGTGAGGTAATAAGAAGGGATGGGTCTGTGTGCAACTTGAAGGTGGAGCCAAAGAATCCCTTGATAGAACAAATATGATTTTTGCAACAAAGAAGGGAGACAAGGAGAAGACCACACATTTTGTTTAGGTTTTGCTAAAACCCAACAAGAACTAAGATTCATACTACCTAATTGGAGGTAGAAGAAGGACCAAGAGTTCAAGAGTTCAAAGTCACAGTTGGCTCAAAATGAATAGCCACATGACTATATTGCACACACACTTTTTTCTTGAGAGGAATATGTTGTCTAAAGCTTCTTAATGTAAGAATTCTTTCCAAACCAATTCAACTATTGTAACAAGAGCAAAGTCACCTGATGATACAGGTAAATAATTATTGACAAAGACCCAAAGAAGATCGTGTAGGAGGGACAGCGAAATATGACCAACCTTTGACTTCCTATTTAATGTACACATTGTCAGTTGCCTTTGAATTACAGAACTAGTCTTTCTTTATTGTAATATGAAATTATGCCCATCAGACATAACGGTACAAACTCATCATTTATTTCTCACAAATGGTAAGATGCTAAGGTTTTTAAAATGTCTTCCTGACACTGTATAAAACTCTGTGTGTATGAACATTACTTTCTTTATAGAATGGAAATCAAAGATAAAAATCTAAATTTCAAACTATTTTACTACAACCACCTAAGAAGTTCCTCTAAGAATCTTGAGTTCTTTGTATTGTTCTTCCTAAATGTGGTAGATATTTCTGTAAATGGAAGTTTCTGTCCTGCCTGGCTCCACAGCCATTTAGTTCCAAAGAAACACGCAGAGGCTTATGTTAATTATAATTAATTGGCCTATTAGCTCGGGCTTACTATTAACAAGCTCTTACAACTTTAATTAACCCATAATTCTTTTCTATGTTTAGCCACATGACTTGGTACCTTTTATCAGTGAGGCATTCTCATCTTGCTTCCTCTGCATCTGGCTAGTGACTATATCCTTTCCTTTCCTCTTCCCAGAATTCTCTTAGACTGGTTGCCCCATGTATAATTCCTGCTTGGCTACTGAGCAATCAGCATTTCATTAAGCCAATACAAGTGACAAATCTTTACAGTGTACAAAAGCATTATCCCACATCGTATTTTTTGTTCTCATTCTTCAGAGAACTAAACAGAATGATTACATCACACATTCCCAGCAAACCCCTGTTCCTGAATCCACTTACCATATGCTACTTTGCACCTTCTCTCAAGATATCTGGTCAGTTGGAGGGATTTAAAGAAACAGGGAATAATCTCCATTCCAAGAGATAAAATGTCTGAGAAACATCTCTAATACAGTGGATGTGTATGAAGTAAGGTGGTAGGTACTATGTGGAAAGTTAACAGAGGGAAAAACATCTTTTCTGGCTTGTTCCTTTAATTTTAGAATGCTCTTTACTGTGGAAAGACTCAACCTAACCAAGATATTATTTTGATTGCAGGCGTGTGTGCAGTAGGAAAGCCTATGTGTCTGCTTTTTGAATACATGGCCTATGGTGACCTCAATGAGTTCCTCCGAAGCATGGCCCCTCACACTGTGTGCAGTCTCAGTCACAGTGACCTGCCCACAAGGGCTCGGATGTCCAGCCCTGGTCCTCCACCCTTGTCCTGTGCAGAACAGCTCTGTATTGCCAGGCAAGTGGCAGCTGGCATGGCCTACCTGTCTGAGCGCAAGTTTGTCCACCGGGACTTAGCCACCAGGAACTGCCTGGTGGGGGAGAACATGGTAGTGAAAATTGCAGACTTTGGCCTCTCCAGGAACATCTACTCTGCAGACTACTACAAAGCTAATGAAAACGACGCCATCCCTATCCGTTGGATGCCACCCGAGTCCATCTTCTACAATCGTTACACCACAGAGTCAGATGTGTGGGCTTATGGTGTGGTCCTCTGGGAGATCTTCTCCTATGGCCTGCAGCCATACTATGGCATGGCCCATGAGGAGGTCATTTACTATGTGAGAGATGGCAACATCCTCTCCTGCCCCGAGAACTGCCCCTTGGAACTGTACAACCTCATGCGCCTGTGTTGGAGTAAGCTGCCTGCAGACAGACCCAGCTTCTGCAGTATCCACCGGATCCTGCAGCGCATGTGCGAGAGAGTAGAGGGAACGGTGGGCGTCTAAGGTTGACTGTGCTCAAACAACACCCAACAGGCTCTTTTCAGACGGTGGGCTGGAGGAATCCTACCGCAGAGGCTGGATAGGACCAGAGAGGAAAGGGCTTAACGTAGACACCACAAGCCAGTAGCTTGCTTGCCACAACAAACAGATGGTGAAAAACCCGCAGGTTAGAAGGGTCTCATTGAAATAGGAGGTTGGAGAACCAAGCCAGGAAAATTAAGAGGACCATAGGTGGCGCTTCACCCTCAAAGGGACAGTTCTGAATATATACTGTATAATGAGAATAGCCCGGGTTCTATTCTTGCATCACCCCTCAGACCGAGACTGCCGTACTCAAAGCCGTACGTGCAGCTTCATTTTTTTTTTTTATTTTTCAGTTTTATTTTTGAAAAAAAGACACCCTGTTCATTGCAAAAACAGTGTGTCTCTGCGCAGTTAGGTGAGGGCAGGAAATCAAAGACAGGAAGCCATTCTTTCATTATTCAAGACACACGATTGGTTCTTTGTGTTGCTTTTCTTCTTTCTTGCGTTGAATGTGCAACCACATATTCACATTCTAGTGGTGTGCGTCTAGTTCACTGATGGTCTGTTAAGGTATAAGAAGTGGAAAACCTGCAAGCCCTCGGCTGACTGCACGTCCTGGCTTCTTTTCTCTGCCTACTCTCCGCCGGAAGCCCGTCCTTGTGTGCACTCAGCTTCGAGGTGATTCTTTCGCCTCACTCCTCCTATATTTTTGCAAAAAATATTTCATAACTTACCAATCTACCTTGCTTTATGAAAACTATATTGACACATTTTTCCTTAAATATCATAGGCGACGGATACATTTTATTTTTATCTCTGTCAAGTATGGTATTTTTCTTTTCTATGTGCTCTTGAGCTCGCCATACAGTAATTATGTTACCACAGGCCACTTAATATTGTAAAGCATGAGGTATAATATCAGTTATTGCAAGATGTTTTATGGTGCCAAGTTATTTCACAAGGAATGTTCTTGTGCATTCTGACCCATTGTCCTTTAGAAGGCATTTTGATTGATAGGTCCTGTGATTAGCAGAGCACTGTGAGGAAGTGCACAGTGGATCAAACCACCGTGTTACTTAATATGACTTTTTTTTTAACTTCCTGGACTCAGGACCCCCAATGCCTAAAGTTTTTCAGTGGAAACCTACACACATACATAAGGACATGTGGAGGTGACTTGTCATCTGTGTGTAGTTTCAAAGCCTACACCATATGCCTTGCTATTGTTTTTCTAAGGGTTTTCAATGACTAGGAAGAAAGCCTATTTAGTATTATCAGTTTAAACAGATCTAAACATCCAGTGGATGGCATGTTTGTCTCAGCATGAGTTTTAATTGCACTTTTGGATTAAAACCACTAAGTTATTTCCTTGGTAGCTGGCTAGAGTGTGGTGCAGCGTAGGAACATGGGTCCAGTACAGCAATTTGAAAAGGGAGGGATATGTTACCAATTGCAGGATGATATCAATAAGTCACCAGCAAGTCTGTGAAAAGTGTCCAGATGCCAAACACAGCCAAGCACCAGGTTATTTTGCACATGTTGTCAAAACACGTCCTCTGTAATTAGGATAGAACAGAAAAGGAAAACTTTCCATCACTTCACAGTTTATTATGAATTTGTTACGTGTCATTATTAGTCTAAAAACGAATGTAATGTCTGATAATATCTATGGGTATCCCATAATGTAATCAGTCTTAGATCTCTGAACATGTAGGGTTCTCCTAGTTTCATAAACATTATTCTGATCACCTGCTTTTGTACACTGCCCTAAATACCTCTTTACGGGTAGTCCAAGGAAAGAAATGTATGGATCACATAGCATGCGGAGTATTACAACTTTTGCTATGGAGCCTGGAGAAATGGCTCAGCAGAGAGTGCACACTGCTCTTGCAAGGACTGGAGTTCATTTCTCAGCACCCACCTTGCAAGCACCTTTAATTCCAAGTCCCAGGCGTTTCTCTGTCTCTGGCCTCTGAGGCCATATACACTCATGGGCACATACCTACAAGATAAATAATTAAAATAAAAATAAAAACAAAACTTTCATTGTGTATTGTCACACTTTCTTAGAAACGTTATCATAGCTTAGAAATGTTTATCATACATGATAACCCATAACACTAAGCATTTGCTATGATAAAAAAATAATAGCCTTTTATTAACTTTTTATATGTGGGTACACACGCATATGCATGTGTGTGGGGGTGTTGCCCAGTGTCATGGTGCGCATGGAGAGAACAGAGGACAACCTCTAGTGTTGGTTCTCGTCTTCTCCTTGTTTGAGACTCAATTCTTTGAGTAAGAATTGTCTTTTTGTTTGGCACTGACCTGATGGCTCCTTGGGCTTCTCCTGTCTATACCTCCATCTTGCTGTACAAGTATAGAGGTTACAGCAGAGGTTACTGCATATGGGCTGATGTGGGTTCTAGAGACCTGAGCTCAGATCCATCCCTGTAAGACAAGGAGTTTACCCACCCAATCCTCTAAGTAAAGAAGAGAATGCCATTTTCATTTCAAACGCTGGTGCAATTGAACTGGGCATGGCAGCACAAGCCTTCAATCCTAGCACTTGGGAGCCTGAGCCATAAAGGTCAAAACTTCCATCCCAGTTTTGACTGCACAATAACAAAATTCAGTATCAAAAAGCAAAAGTAAGAATTGAAATTTTCGTTTCCTATGTCATTCATTTATAGTTTTGTTTTAGTAATTGCCTGCAGTCTAATTTTTTACTTTGTTCATTTTAAAATTGAAATGGTAGGTTTATTTTATAAAAAGCAAATGCTTCTGCTATACTTCATATGAAGAAAAAATAGATATATATTTTACCTTAAAGTAAATGTTGCTTTCTTCCTTGTAAAAGAGTTCGTTTCTTATGAAAAGGAAAAAAATAACAAGCAACATACATTAATAACATATACTTCACAATAATAATAAGCCATTGTAAGAATGAAGAAACACCAGCTGTTGCTTATTAATTTTAATATCACAAAAATATTCTACCACCATTTACCAATAAGTAGATAGGAAAGTAGATGGCAGATAGAAGATAGATAGATAGATAGATAGATAGATAGATAGATAGATAGATCATATATAGTTAGGTAAATAAATGATAGAGAGATTATAGTTATATAAACAGATCAACAGATGATTGATAGATGGTAGATAGATAGATATACAGACAGACAGACAGATAGATAGATAGATGAGATAATTTAAAGCAAAACAGACAGAATGATACTGTTATACAGATTTGAGCTGTGTTCTTATAATCTAATGTATGCTAACATATTCTGTATCAAAAATATTCATGTATAGCATACTTGTAATGATTGAATATATGAATTTATCATAGTTTTTATAATTAATAGTTCATTGTTGGAATTATGCTTATATCTATTTTTCATAATAAAATATAATCTTTCAGAATATTTTTTGCTGGATATTGTGAACATTTTTCTTAAGTAATTTCTTTAGATATCATGCCCAGAAGTGAAATTTATAGGTTAAAGGGCACTTGTACTTTTAATGATTTTGAATATACTGACAATTCCATTTCTTGATTAATTTGTGAATACATATATCTTCCAGACAAATGACAGAACGCATTTTTACATTTCTCCCAGTCTCACCAATTCTAAGTACATTAGCATTGTGATCATTGCCACTATAGTAACTCAGAATTTTTCATTTTGCAGCTTGCACTAACAGTTACTTAAATATTGATTATTTTAAATATTTCTCAATGTTTTGAGCACAGTTGATTTAGGATTTGTGTGATACTAATATTTTTCTGTTGAGTGTACCTCTTTCTCATTGCTTTATAAAAGCACTTTATATATTAAAGCATTAAATTTTGTCATACACATTTGAACCACTGCTATTGTGTTGGAATATAGATTTTCTTGTGTCTTTGTTATAAGTTTTTATTCATTGAAAACTGATGCTGAATTTCAACATATTCAAATGACTATTTTTCCCTAGTTGATATGTTAATAATGTAAATTGACTTCCTTGTATAGAAACCACCTTGTATTCTGAGAATAAATTCTTTTTGGATGTCAAGCTTATATTTAACTTCTGATCTGTTAAGATTTTGCACCAACATTTCTAAGTAGAAAATTTGACATTTCCTTCTCTGTTACAGTTTTATCTGGAAAGTGATGGTTTCATAAATTTAAGATATTTTTCTGTATAATATTGGCTAATGCTATGGTTTGGCTGTGTCCCAAAGGGTCATTTTATGGAAGCTTGGTCCCCGGGTGACATTGCTGAGAAACACTGAAACTGTTTTAAGACCAGGGGCAAGGTGGTTTGATTGTGTGTGGCAAAGGCATTGCAGTCATCATCCTCAGAAGAGATTAGTTCTGGCGTCTTAGAGTGAAGTAGTCTTCATAATAGTGGGTTGTCACAAAGTGAGGTCAGTTCTTTGCATGTGCCCTACTAGGGACACATGGGACAGTGAAGAAAATGCAAGTCCCTTCTCACTGTTTACCTCCAGCCCCAGCTTCTGTACTGAAAAGCTTACCATGGTTAGTCTTAGCCTTTGCAGTGCTGGGTACTGCAATTCTAACACACATGCTCATTTAATTCTTCTAAATTAATCAGCTTAAGAAGGTATATGGTATCTCCTCTTGTGATGGCTATTTTTCATTGTCAACTTGACTACACACGGAACTAACTAAAACTCCAAAATGAGGCACACCTGTGAGGAATATTTGCTAACTTGAAGAAGGAAGATCTACCTCTAATCTGGATCTTTGAGGTGTGAAGATCCATCTTTAATCCATATCTTTTGAGGTGGAAAGACCAGCCTCTAAACTGGGCCACACCTTCTGCTGGAAGTCTATGTAAGGACACAGGAGAAGGAAGGGTTTTGCTCTTTACCTGTTTGCTTTCACCTTGCTAGCAAGTCCATTGATAGCATTACAGCCTACTTCTTTAGGGTTTGGTTACATACTGAAGACCAACTGAGACATCCAGGTTTGCAGACTGAATAACTACTGGATTCTTGGACCTTCCGTTTATAGGCAGCTGTTATTGGATTAGCTGGACCACAACCTCTAACTCATTCCACTTTAGAGAACCCAGACTAATACACCCCTCATCAAAGACAGGCAGTTTAGAGAACTTTCGCTAAAATCTCTCCTCATCCTGAGATGTGATAGCTAGCTTCTTAGTCAGGTTTATTGTAACTTTTCCAAATATAAAAAAGGTTACCCACTGTTTCCCAATTAAATACTATAAAATTAGAGTTTCACATTTTCGCCATCACTTCCCTCTCTGCTCGCAACATTAGTTTTTGTATTTGTATGCTGTCAGGAACTGAATCATTTGCATTTGTTATTAGCTCATTTAGATGTGGATACTTTGACTATAGGTTGTCCTAAACATGGTAAAAACAAAAACTAGCTAACCATAATTACATCATCATGTAAATATTTATGCACTGGCAAATAAATAATGATATTTTACTCTCCGCGCTTGGTTTAGGTTCCGGCGACATGGCTAAATGCACCAAGAAGGTCAGGATCGTCGGGAAATATGGGACCCACTATGGTGCCTCCCTCCGGAAAATGGTGAAGAAAATTGAAATCAGTCATCACGCCAAGTACACGCACTCCTTCTGTGGCAAGACCAAGATGAAGAGATGAGCCGTCGGCATCTGGCACTGTGGTTCCTGCATGAAAACAGTAGCTGGCGGGGCCTGGGCCTACAACACTCCTTCAGCCGTCACAGTGAAGTCGGCCATCAGAAGACTGAAGGAACTGAAAGACCAGTAGAAGTGCTACCATTTGAGACTCAAGGCTACCCAAAAATGCACAACCAACTAAATAAATGGGTTAATTTAAGTAAAAAAATAATGATATTTTATCGTTTCAAGTAAATCAAGTCCAAATGGATCAAAGACCTCAACATAAAACCAAACACACTGAACTTCATAGAAGAGAAAGTGGGAAGTACACTTGAATGCATTGGCACAGGAGACCACTTCCTAAATAGAACCCCAGCAGCACAGACACTGAGAGAAATAATAAATGGGATCTGTTGAAACTGAGAACCTTCTGTAAAGCAAAGGACACGGTCAACAAGACAAAACTGCAGCCTACAGAATGGAAAAAGATCTTCACTAACTCCACATCAGACAGAGGACTGATCTCCAAAATATACAAAGAACTCAAGAAACTTGACATCAAAAGGACAAATAATCCAATTAAAAATCCAACACAAACAGATAACTCTAAACAGACAAATTTCAAATGGCTGAAAGACACTTAAGGAAATGCTCAACATCCTTAGCTATTAGAGAAATGCAAATCAAAACTACTCTGAGATTCCATCTACACCTGTAAGAATGGTCAAAATCAAAAACACTGAAGACAGTTTATGCTGGATAGGATGTAGGGTAAGGGGAACATTCCTCCACTGATGATGGGAGTGCAAACTTATACAGTTGCCTTGGAAATCTGTATGGTGATTTCTCAGAAAATTAGGACACAACCTACCTCAAGACCCAGCAATACTGCTTTTGGGATTATACCCAAAAGACACTCAACCATACCACAAGGACATGCGCTCACTTATGCTCATAGCAGCACTATTTGTAATAGCCATAACAGAGCCTGGAGACAACCTGGATGCCCCTCAACAAAAGAATGGATTTAAAAATGTGGTACATTTACACAGTGGTAAAAATTAATGACTTCTTAAAATTTGCAGGCAAATGGATGGATCCAGAAATAAACATATTGAGTGAGGTAAGCCAGATCCAGAAAGACAAATATAATATGTATTCACTCATAAGTGGTTTTCAGAAAAGAAAAAAAAAACTAGCCTACAGGCCACAACCCCATGGAAACTAGACAACAAAGAGGACCCTAAGAGAGACATACATGGATCTACATAGGAAGGTGAAAAAGACAAGATTTCCTGAGGAAATTGGGAGCATGGGGGTCATGTGTGAGAGGGTAGAAGAGGAGAGGGGAGGAAGAGAGGGCAGTGAAGAAAATTGTATAGCTCAATAAAAACAAAAAAATTAAAACAGAAAATAGATTTTTATTCTTCCTATTGTCTATAGGTGAAATGGCACTTAAAATATCACAGAATCATCACATCATCTTCTCTTTCTCACTTCGCTTTTCTCTCCCTCTTTCTATTGATGTGTTTACCCAGCAGGAGAGTCTAGATGATCTGAATCAGAACCCTCTAAATAGCCCAAACAAGGGAAATGTCCATTCTGGGTAATTAAACATTGGTATGTTTCCTGCTAAGGAGGAGATTGTTATTGGTTAAGTGTTTCTGTTACCCTGGAGTTGTCTGTTCCCTCTATACTCTCTGAAACCTACTCTCCTTCTTCTCCTCCTCCTCCTTCTACAAACACACACACACAC
Organism: Ondatra zibethicus; assembly: GCA_004026605.1. Classification (NCBI taxonomy): domain Eukaryota; kingdom Metazoa; phylum Chordata; class Mammalia; order Rodentia; family Cricetidae; genus Ondatra; species Ondatra zibethicus. The sequence continues at coordinate 38,257 of PVIU01005877.1, forward strand.
ACACACCCCTATATTCAACATCCCTACTCAGGACCCTTGTCAGTCAAATCCTCCAGTCTATTCACAGAGTAGGTCATGGGGCTCCCACTAGCAATGAAGCTCCCGGATCTTTCTGTTGTAGGTATAACCCTGTAGTTGATCATCCTGATTGACAACCTTTGCTGTCCGCATCTTCTGCTCAGAGCTTAGAGCTTCTAGTCACATGACGTCATTTCTTACCTCCACTGACACCAGTTTTTATGCATTAAAAGCAGCAAATGGTCCAATATTTCTTATGCCCCACATTATCAACTGATAAGAACATTAAGATATTTTCTACTTTCAAAAATCTTGTCAGATGCCTGGTGGTGGTAGCACATACCTTTTATCCCAGCACTCAGGAGGCAGAGGCAGATGGATCTCTGTGCATTTGAGGCCAGTCTGATCTACAAAGAGAGTTCCAGGACAGCCAGAGTTATAAAAGGAAACTCTGTCTTGAGAAAACAATAACAAAGCATCCAAAAAATGATTTATCAGTAAATCCCAAAATCTTGTCAACCGGATAACACTTAGATAATTTGAAGATAGCCAATGAGTCAATTCTTATTGATATGTATTTTCCATTATCCCAATGAAATATTGGTATAAAAGGTTTAGTTCACCATCTTGATTAAGAAAGCTCTCTGAGAAGGGGCAGTTGAAACAGCTTAGGGATGACCTCTTCACAGCCCTTCAGGGCTTTTTCTTCTTCCTTGGCACATCTGTTAGCTCATGCCTTGAGCAACATCTCTCTTTTAGCTATACCTCATCGAGTGTAAATGCTTGATGCTAAACTTTAATTCAAACACCACTCCCAAGCACAGTACTTATTTCTGTATGTGGATGAGAACTGAATTCTCCTCCTCAAGGCATGGCTTTGCGCTTTCTGCTCATTTGACCGGAGAGTAGAGAAGCACCTTATTTCTCAGCTTGGTAGCCACTTTCGTGCTAAGCAGGAAGGAGTTTGAGGGACTCCCCCATGAGGGCACATCAGTGTTCTGGCACTACTGAGGTTTGTGCTTATTCTCAAGAAGTGAGGCCATGTCTGCTTTAACAGTTTCCAATAGCTTCAAGTGTTCCCATTGCAAATGACACAGCCTCCTCGGCTACCTAGGGTCTGTCACTGATTTGCAGTGTGATGTGGGTGCTTCTTTGAAAAATGGTCTGGGTGTTGCTCCATGAGAATTGAGAGGAAAAAAAGAACTTGACAATGTGCTCACTGTACCATTTTAAGCCTTCCCTGGCCTGGAGAGATGGCTCAGAAGTTAAGAGCACTCACTGCTCTTCCAGGGGTTCTGAGTTCAATTCCCAGCAACCACATGGTGGCTCACAACCATCTGTAATGAGATCTGGCCCCCTCTTGAGGAAGAGACCTGGTCAGTCATCATCATCAACTTAGACCACAAACCCAATCTGGATGAGTTCAACAGAACCACCATATATGGGCTGCCCATGCATGCTTCGGCTTTGCCGTGGCTTAAATTTTATTTCATTCATTTTTCCATACACTGGGAAGATGATGCCTTGGCTTTATACCTGGAGTGTTTCAGGCTGCTTGCTTTTTGCCTTGCTTCAGATACACAGTCACCAAAATACGGGTACTTATAAAGTTTCCCTTTGGCCTAGATCACCATTCAAACCATGTACTACTCATATGGCTTTTCGCATTGGGACAACCAAAATCTATGTTGAAAGGGAAAAAAATTCATAGGTATGAGAGTCTGATTTAAAACAAAAAGGCCAAAATTCTCCAAACAGGAGATTTCTAAAACCACTCCAGAGTTCATGGAACATCCTGGAAGGGGGACTGGAAAGAATGCAAGAGCCAGGGGAAGAGGTGGAGAGTTCTGGAACACTCTCTTCCAGGCATGACCCAGCCATTGTACTCTGAATCTCTTGGCAGCTGTTGCCGGTGTTAAAGCTCTGAAGAGAAAGGTATACAGACTGCCAGAAGCCAGGTTATACCTATAGCTGTGAAGGGAAAGTGTCCTGGAAACCTACAACTGTGAAGTTATCCTGACTGTTGAGAGTCAGGCTATAGCTGTGCTCTGGTGGGTGATGGTTTCCCTGTAGGAATGTGGTAATCCTGCTCCACTCCAAGACCCGGCTCCACTAAGAGAGTTTCCCAGCAGAGATGTCCATTACTTCCCTGCTCTGTCAAAAGTTGTTACTTCCCTGCTTCATCCTGCACAGGGGGAAATGCCTGCAGAAATGTAGCAGTGTGCTCCTGCTCTAGTGAAGCTTGTTACTTCTATGCTCTGCTCCACTAAGGGAGTTGCCCAGCAGAGATGTCCATTGCTTCTCTGATCCAGTCCACTCTGGCAAAAGAAGGTCTTCACCCAAAATTCATCCAAGAGATTTATAGGGAGGGGGGAATCCAGGAGAGTGCCTGCCTCTACCAGGGTAGAAAAAAAGCAGCTCCCAACTGAACAGGCACAGGGCTTCTTAGGGGAGGAGTTTTTTCCAGAATTAAAAATTTCCAGGGTGGGAATTGGTCGGATTTCAGTCCCTGAGTTTGGATAAAGCTCAGAGGTTGACTTGATTTCATGCTCAGGGATTGGTTGGTTTCCTACTCAGGGACTGGCTGGTTTTCCTGCTCAGGGATTGGTTGGCTTTGTGCTGAGTTGGTCAGGGGCAGAGTATGTTGTTTTAGCTCTGGTTACAGGACCAAAGTGTGCTTTCTTTCACTGCCCCCCCCTTTTTAATACTTTGGCTCTGATTTCAGGGCAAGGGTGTGTTTCTTTCACTGGCTTTGGCTTCAGGGTCAATGTGTGTTTCTTTGGCTCTGGTTTCAGCATAAGGGTATGTTTCTTTGGCTGACCCTTTTACCCTACAGCTGTGATTCCTTGCGTAACACCTGCTTAGAGTTTAGAGCAATCTACAGCTCATCAGAGAGCTCATAAGTCTCTACCGATCTCTGGGAACCTACAAGCAGATAACAGTTGCTGGTGGAAGGGCATATTCTTTGATGTTATGTCCACTGGTGAGTTGTCCATACTCTTATAACCAGACTTCTTCAAGGAACTCTAATGAAGTCCATTGATGTACACACACACACACACACACACACACACACACACACACACACACACACACACACACACACACCATATGACACATCAAAGAAGAATGGGGATTGGAAGATGGAGGAGATTATGGGAAATGTGAAGGGATAAGAAAGGATATATATATAGGGATCAATATGATCAAACTTTATGAGAAGACTAGTGTCTATTATACCATTGTCAAAATAAAAAGATGCACGTGTGTCCAGATGTTCTCCTGGTCTTCTAAAGGAAGGCATATTATATAAAAGATCATGCCATCTGAATGTGTTGCACAGTAAAGAGAATCATTCAATCACTTCCAAACTTTTGCATGCCTTTCTTTTTGGGTTCCTCTTATTAAAAATTGTCTATCCAACCAAGGTAGTTTTTCTATCAATGGCATCATCACATCTGTAATTAGCAATTGCTCACTGTTACTCTTCTTCAAAGCACAGCCTTCTGGGAAGTACACACTACAACTAGAATTTTGTTCCTAAGAAGAGAAACCATCTTTATTATCTAAAGTTAAGTCAGATAGATGTCACCCACCGTAAACACCATGCTTCAATATACACCATCACTTTCTGGCTGTTCTCTTTATTCTTTCGAGCGGTGAATAGGATGAGAAGTGCTGTCATGGTGCTGCTTCCTGTGTTTTTGTGTTATGCAATGTTAGCAATATGGCAGTTACCACAAAGCTCTTCCTTATCCAAGCGTGGACCAGTGTATGCTAAAGTTAACACTACCTTTCCTATCCTTTTGTTGCTTGTTTATTTTAATTATTGGAATGATTTGCATTGAGAACCTTAGGAAAATAGGTTCAGTGCCTTGTATTTGTTTTGTCTTCACTGGCTCCACTCACCTGCCTCAGAGACGACCTTCTCAGTGGACTCTGAATCTGTCTGTCTCCAATTGTTCTGTTACATTGCTTAACTTAAAGAGGAACCGTCATGACTATGGTCCATCCCTGCACCCCCCCAGCTAGTCTCAGAAGTGACAGTCAGTAAAGAATGAAGGAACTAGAGATAAGAGAGACTTGTGGGACAATGATACCCAGAGAGAGGAGAACCAACAAATCCTATTTTCAACAGAAAGGCTAGCACCAGGAAATGAATAAAGACATTTGTAAATAATAAGCCTCTAACAGTCAAGAGAAAATAGTTTCCTCTCAGTTTCTAGAGCTGATAGACACAATAAACAACCATAGGGTCAGCTTTGTGGAGCAACATGAAAATATTTAAATTTTATATGCTTTATATAATTTTGAAAGAAAGGAGACATTTATTTATACAATTTTGGAGAAATTTGGGGGAAGTCAGCATTTCTTATTAAAAACCTCTTGTCTTATCACAACAAATATAAATTTATCTGGCACTCGAAAAAAAACTAATATTTTGAACACAACTGAAGAGTTGACTCTAGAATAGTGTATCTCAACCTCTGAGTCACTACCCTTTGGGGGATTAAAGGACCCTTTTATAGGGGTTTCATATCAGAGAGCCTTCATATCAGATATTTGCATTATGATTCATAACAGTATCAAAATTTCAGCTATGAAATAGGAACCAAACAAATTTATGGTTGGAGGGTCACCACCACAACAACTGTATTAAAGGCTTGCAGTGTTAGGAAGTAGAGAACCCACTGCTCTAGAACACTCTAGAACTACACAGTTCTAAAAGGGACCACCACTCGTATAATATGAATCCGTAGTTTTGAAATCTGTGCTTGGATCGTTTTCCCCCCAAGATTGTCTTGTATTATATACTAACCTAGGTTTTCTACAAAACATAAACTTAGAATATGAAAACTTACAAACATTTATGACGTTTCTAGTGACTTTGTAATAAATCCCTCTATTAACATAGCATGCTTGATCAAAACTGGCAGTAGATAGTGATGAGATAAATATTAGGGCTCAGGAGCTAATTCCAATCCCAGTTGATGTAATTCCTCTGTGCTTTAATTTTCGTTATTGATAAACATTCACAGGGTACTCTAAGGTTAATGTTTCTTAAGTTGAAAGTGCTTAAGGAAGGAGCTGAAATAGTCAGAACTACAGCATTTTTGTTAATGTGAATTTGTCTACTTTTTTCTATTGCAAAGCAAGCTTCAATAAAATGTACTCTAGTTCCATTGTTATCCTGCCCTCTTCTTATTTCCTGGAATACGTTAAAGTGAGGGGAACAGCTAATCACACTCAACACACATTAGTAGGAATCCTCACACACACTGCAGAATTACCCTCTAGAAAATCTTACAACAGTTTGCACAACTACCACTGACCTATACAAGTGGCCATTTCTTATACTGTGGCTAATCTAGAATATCATCAAATTTAATTTACAGTTGGTTTGATACTGGGGAAATCGTGTCTCTTTGGCATTATTTCAGGGACTTAAAATAATTTTTTCTTTTAAAAAACTTTTCAAAATCATATTAGGGGTTTGACTTCGCATGAAGTATCAATTTGCCTTTTTCTTCTACTGACTGTCCATCATTACTAGCCTCATTTTAAAAAATTACGAACAATGCATATTCTAGCTCTGTTCTTTGTAGCCATTGGTCGTTATTTTTCTTCTCAGTGGTTTAATTTTATGTTATTTTTCTGAGATAAGGCAAATTTCCTGATCTAATATTTCATCTCTTTCACATCTTCTGTCTAAAACATTAAAACTTATTTTTGTACTTTCTGTCACAATATCCTGATTTGTATTTATTTTAATAGGTCATGTATTCACTGGATCAACAATCAAGTATTACACAAATCCTCTCATCAGCCTTCTCCCAGGAAGATGAAGTAGGCATGGTTCCCCTTCCTCCCACTAAAGACAACAAAATCCCAAGGATGTTACACACAAGAAGCCACAAAAAGGTGTTGAAGGGAGCCAAGAATGAGACATTCACCAAGGGAGTAGGGGAGATGGACCCATGGACAGCATGCCAGTGAGCTCTCTAGGTTTCTGGCCCAGGGCGTGACATGCTGGTGAGCTCTCTAGGTTTCTGGCCCAGGGCGTGACATGCTGGTGAGCTCTCTAGGTTTCCTTTGTGCCATAAGTAACACAGACTTGAACTTAGAGAGATCAGAACTACTGAAAGGCCAAGGGGAAAGTGCCAAAAAAGACCAAAGAAAGCCTGTTTTTTATTTTATTTTATTTTATTTTAGCAGAACTGTAGGAAGGGCAAGCTAGCAAGATAGAAAACTTTCAGACAAAAGTCCTTCTTCTTAAGACAAACACACCACAGGGAAAGGCCTTACCTCCACCTGTAGTAGGAGGGGCCACTTGTTGATTCCCAGATACCCAGCTAGCTTAGACACGAAATAATCACACAGAAACTGTATTAGTTAAATCACTGCTTGGTGCATTAGTTCTAGCTTCTTATTGGCTAACTCTTACATCTTAATTTAACCCATCTCCATTAATCTGTGTATCACCGCGTGACAGTGGCTTACCAGCAAAGTTTTGGCATGTCTGACTCTGGCACTGGCTCCATGGCGTCTCTCTGACTCCACTCTTCTTTCTCCCAGCATCCAGTCCAGTCCTCCCCGCCCTGCTCTGCTATAGGCGCAAAGCAGTTCTTTATTCATTAGCGATAAAAGCAACACATAGACAGAAGGACCTCCCACACCATCCACCCACACCCAGAAGCCCCACTGGAAACCCACACATCCCCTCATCAGGCTGTATTGGGGGACGCAGACTCTCCACAGGGCGGGGCATCAGAAATATTCAGACGCTCACGTTTCCCTCATGCCCAGGCTCTAAATGTGTGGAGAAGAAATAATTTAGGCAACTGTATGATAATCAGGGAAGGCAAAAAGGACAACAAAACATAATTTCTACATACACAGACACACCACCACCACCATTAACAAAAGAATACACAGAGACAAATCTATATGCACTACCTATAAATCAAAACAGAATTCTAGATGATGTTCAGGTAACCTGCAGGGAGTCAGAAAAGGGAGAAAACAGAGAAAATAAACAGCAAGCAACAAGTTCAGGGCTAGGTTTTGAATACTGTCCCAGCAATACTTGCATTAAATGTAGTTAGTTCAGAATTTCGCACACCTTGGATTCATGAGCGAGAGAGAACGCTGCACTTGCTCTCCAGCTGGGACCTCTGTCGACTGACCATCTGAAAACATTTCTGTAAGATAGGAAACAGATGGACTCCACTAATAAGGAGCAGAGCACAGAAAACCAAAACACAGGCGTGGATAGCAGTCTGCCAGGCCATACCCCCAAGAGCCTAGAGACGGCTTCCCATGTCTACTAACCAGTGTGCTGTCCCTGGTAATAAGAAGATGAGCTTCCTGCTGCTGGTTTGGGGACACAGAAGTATGTGTCTTAATTGTCGCTTACTAGAATGAATCTTTGTTTTATTTCTTCTTTCCTTGAAACCACAGTAACTTTCCTTACTTTATGTCTTGAGATAGGATGTCACTTTGTGACCCAGCATGGCCTAGGACCTGTGTACAGACCCGACTGTCCTATAACTTGCAATGCCTCCTGTCTCCACTCCCAAGTGCTGGGGTTACAGGTATGTGCCAACAGGCTTGGCCAGCCATTAGCTTTCTCATTTCCCTCCTACCCCCTCTCTCTTCAATCTCATATGTTTGTGAGAGTACATGTTCAAGTATGTGGATGCGTAAGCCGGAGGTTGGCATAGGGTATCTTCTCTCTCAATCACTCTCTTTCTTATTTTTGAGACAGCATCTCTCTCTGAACCTGAAGCTCACTGACTAAGGTAGTCTCACTGGCCAGCCAGCTTTGGGGATTCTCCTGCCTTCACATCCCATAGGCATGCATTTCCATGGCTATCACTTTTACCTGGGTTCTATGAATCCAAATTCTGGTCCTTCTACTTATGGGGCAAGTACCTTACCACCCAAGCCATCACTTCTAGCCCCCATCCATTAACTTTGGTTCATCCTTTTGTCCAGTAGCACTGACGGGTTACTAAATGCTAGACATGAATCCCAGGAAAACGTTAGTGCAAAGATAGATACACAAGTTGGTAGTATTTCAATTCTAAGTGAAAATAAATATATTTCCAGAAACATCAAAAACCATTACAAACAGTATTTAAAGGCAGAGACATCACACAAGTTAGTACGTATCACACAAATTTATTAATCACACTACTACAACATACCATGGGGTGTTAATATTCCACCTATCCCAAGAGATGATTTGCCATCAGACTCCCATCCTTAGAGGATGCTTCCCAGGACCACTCCCAGAGCACCGTAGAAGTCAAAGCTAAGTTGATTCACACTCCCTGTGAAAGTAATTGAGGCAGTGCTCTGGGGCTATTCATGAGAGGGTGAAAGGGTTGGAGGGAGAAGGAACTAGGCAGTACAGGCTGTCAGCTGCCCCCTTCAGGGAGACTTGCATCCTGGAGAACAACCTTCCCCAGGCAATGGAGACTGAACAGTTATAATCCTGCTTTGTTCAGGCTTTTGGGGGAGCCACCCCAGATGGTTTGGGAGAGGCTGTTGGAGAAGGTCATGTACCAGGCAGCTCCTCATAAGGCTACTCCTACCACTTTGGAGCAATTTGCTGGCGAGGGGTGTTACTGTAAAGTGTTAGTGCTAAATCCCGAAGTAGCTGAAGATGGGCTTCTAGGCATGACAGGGCTGGAGCTGCACTCCTCTCTTCAGCCCTGATATTCTGAGTTAAAGGGTGCTGCAGAATTCTGCTGTGACATTATTTTTCATCTGCTCTCTAGACAGCTCTCTCTTCAGTGTGCAAATCCAGATTCACCTATTATGCCGTTGAAGGATCCTCAAATCTTCTGACATCTTCATGACTCCCTCCTTTAGTTTCCATTACTGAGATATGTTCTCTCTTAGAAGGTGTCTTGACGTACACCTTCAGAATTTGGAGTAGGGATAAGCAGACTGAAATCACCATCTTGGATTCAAAATCTTGAGCTTCTTCCAAACTTTTGATTCATCAAGATTTCTTTCTGTCTGTCTTATCTTGATAGGCAAAGTCATCTTATTAAAGGATAGTTACACAGTGGCTGGATGTGGTGACACATGCCTGTCATCCTAATATTTGAGTGGCTGAGGGAAGAGTAATAAGAGTTTGAGACCAGCCTGGAGAATGAGGGGGTGGGGATTGCACATTGAAGACCTCTCTTAACACATTTTCAAGAGTAATAAAGTTGAGTCTTTTGGGGTGCTTCAGGACCCCACCTTCCTTTCTTATTAAAGAAGCAACTGAACTTTAAAGGAAATGTGGTTTGAATGGGAAATGTCTCCCCAGAGGCTCCTATGTTTGAACACTTGGTCCCCGACTTGTAGTGCTACTTAGTAGTGAAGCCCGCTGGCTCTCTAGGAAGTCGCTAGGAAAGGCTTGGGATTTTATGACCTGGCCCTGTTTGCCACCTGTCTCTGCTTTCTGACTACTGACCCAATGTGATTAGGCACCTCAGACTCTGACCACCATGTCTTTCCCACCAGGATGGATTTTATCTACTCCAACTGTAAACCATGACAAGCTCCCACCCCTTAAGGGGTGCTTCTTGTCAGATAATTGTTCACATTCACTAATCAGAAAGAAGCATAACTCATAAGTTTTGGCTACCAAAATGAATGTGAAAGCAATTTTCCGTTTGACCTTTCTTTCTACACAACAGTAATACTACTACACAGCGAGCCCCATAAGTTGTGACAGCAAGAAAGCTACTGCCGGGCTGGAGAGATGGCTCAGTGGTTAAGAGCATTGACTGCTCTTCCAGAGGTCCTGAGTTCGATTCCCAGCAACCACATGGTGGCTCACAACCACTGGTAATAAGATCTGGTGCCAACTTCTGTCTGCAGGGACACATGCAGGCAGACAATTGTATACATAATAAATAAATAAAATTTAAAAAAAGAAATTGTATGAATTAACTTTTTTTTTTTTAAAAAAAAAGAAAGCTACTGCCGGTCACTAGTGGTGGGATGTGCGCATGTCTCTTTGGAGCTCTGAAAGTGTTACAAATGCTCAGAGCAGACAAAGAAAGAAAGCAGAGGAGGGGAAGAGGATGAGGGGGGTGATGGGTCCAACAATCCATCCCCTTCCGTATTTACATAACATAGGCCAGCCCTAAGTTCTCTTGGTTGCACAGTCTGGGTTCTCAGAATTGAAGAAGAAACTGATGTTTTTCACCAGCTCGGATGAAGAACATTCCTGGAGGGTTATGTCTCTGAGTACTGGAAATGACAATGGAGAGTATCCCGGCTCCAGTTTGGTGAACCATAATTCTTTCTGCCGTCAAGCACATAGCATGTTCACTCACACTTGAGAAAGTTCTCCAAGCAAATCTGACAATACTCCACAAAGACCACAAAAGGAATTGTTCAGCAAAGAAAATGCCAGACTTGGCACTAACAATGCAATCTAGCAACTGCTGCCAGTGAGTCTCAGTTGGTATAAAGAATCCACAGCAGAGACCAGATTCGAGTTCAGAGCCTGAGCAAGGGAGGCCCTAACACGGGCCCTGAGATAAAGCAAACTTCGCCAGGTTCTTCTCTAGTCTGGATTGTCCTCAGCAAGTGAGCGGCCCAAGGGGAAAAGAAGGCATGCATACCTGGAGTCTGTCTCCTTCCTTATGAACCACAGCACAGTTATCAGGAATCCCAGAACCTCAGCTCCAGCAAATGCCTTTCTTGCAGCTCTGGGTAACCTGGAGTAGACTATGCCCTGATGTGCATGCACAGGCCAGGACTTGGCTAAAAGGCGACTGTACTGAAGAGAAAATAAAAATCTGTCTCCTTCATGTGTTAGGCAGACGTAAGGATGGAAAAAGGAATGAGAAGGCCGGAGTCCACAGCTCAGCTCTTCCACATCGCATTCCAGCAAAGCGTGCTAAAGACTGCAGATCTTGAGAAGTCCATGTCTGTCACTCTCCTCACTAAGACCAAAGAGCTGACAAGACACAACTTAAACGAAAAGAAAAATTTATCTTAAGCAAGAATTTCACAGGGGTGGGGGCCCTAGGAGGGGTGGGGGCTGGTGGATGAGGCTTCACCCGTGGTAGCGGGAACTGGCAGTATAGCTTGTTACAGTTCTATAGACCAGGAAGCAAAGAGGGGACAGCAAGCAGATCCAGCCTTGAGGCCTGTCCCTAGGAACCCACCTTCTCCAGCTGTGTGTCACCTCTTCAACTTTCCACAGTCTTCCACACAGTACCACCAGCTGGGGACCAAGCGTTTAGACATATGAGTCTGTGGGGAGCATTGTATATCAGGTTCTCTCATATGCACACGTGTGTGCTCTCTTACTCTCACATATATATATATGTATGTACATATACATATGTACACACACATATATGTATACACACACACATATATAGTTTTACCACAACCTTCTAGGATATAGATTTCTAGGGAGTTAGGTAACCTACATCATCAGTCCATATGGTAAGTAGTAGGTCCATGATGTTCCCATGCAATAAGGTTTCAAAGCTCGCACCATTTTACCATCCAAATGATTTTACATCCTTGGAGAAACCTAAAATGCACCTGAATCTTCTGTGGAATCACTATTTTAAAAATCAATATTTGACTGGAGAAAACTAACAATGAACTTGTTTAATTATAACAAGAGTATGGACGAGATGCCAGCAAACAGTTCACTTGCTGCAAGAGCACGTAGTGAAGGGAATTCAACTCTAAGCCACGGAGTTGGGGATTCTTCCTGAGATGGACAAGGCTTCAATTAAGTATTGAGGGATAGACCCTTGATAGACCACTGAGAGGAAAAGGGACATCTATCTCATCTCCCCACAGAGGAATAAACAAAACCAGATCAAGGCAGGTCCCTCACCTGTGCGCATCTCTCTATACACACAGGGAACACTCAGAGTTGAAAGGCCTATCATGTCTCTAAGAGTGTGGAGTTTATTCTAAAATAACTGCCATAAAAATGTATTCAAAGGCAAAGGGGGACCTATACCAATCCTCTGCAGGATTAGGTTTTTTCAAATATTCAAAGACAGGCTTGGAGGAATGCATAGCTTTACTTTATGAGCAAGAAAACCAACTGTAGAAGTGACAGGATCATGATCTCTTGAATCAAAGCAGAAATGCATTTCTGTTCTTGGTCATTTTTTAGGCCTTCAGGGAAAAACCCCAAGAGCTTATTCAGAACACAGTTTTGGGGAAGAATGGCCTAGGATTTAACTTGTCCTGTTTACCACTGACATGCCCATTACTCTATTTCACAGAATCACTTAAATCTGAGAGCTCAGCCACTTGTCTGTGACACACACGAGCTTTTAAATTATTATAAACCTAGTCTGGAAATCTAGTCGGATATCTAAGGTCCTGTCTCTTTAAGTGCTTTGAGCACCCAGTGTCTCCAGGAGTCTCTCCACATTAATAGGGTATCTAGAGAGTAAATGCCTCTTACCACTCGACCCCAAAGATCTCTGTCCTCTTGTCGCCCAGAAGAATTTTCTCCAATTTCCATGCTTTATCAACACACGACTCCACGGGAGGTACACATATTGCTCCCTCCTCTGCTGTGAGTGGCCAATACAATCTCTGCAATTGTTTTTCTAGATTTTTCCATGTGGATCAATAAATCCATCCTCTGTTCTTCAGAATGGGACTTAAACAAGTGGCAAAAGGATCTTGTGACCTTGCAACAGCAGGGAAATGGCATCTGGGCATCTATGATGGTATGCAATGCCACTGGATCTCGAAGATTATCTGTGTCTGTCCTGGACTGTGACCACTGAGGCAGAACTGCTCTCATCATAGGTTATTCAGCTTTAGACCACAAAGTTTCTTATAGTCAGATAATGAGATAGTTCAATCGAAATGCAGTAGCTTGGCTGGAAATAACCCAAATGTTAAGAAACACTTAGGACACTATAGTAGCCTGTGCGGGATCTCTCTCAAACATGAGCGCAAACACCTAATGGAGTTAACACACGCTCTTTACTTTTAAAAGGTACTGGTTAATTGAAGTTGATATATTCCAAAATAATGCCAAGTGGTTTTTTTAAGTTCTAGTAAGTATATGCTCTTCATAATTCAATGATCAAATAAAATTTCAGCCAGTGATAAGTTTTCCATTACCCTTAATATGCCGAGAGCCAACGATGACATGGTGGCAGGGTCTAGAACTGCTTTTCAAAGCTCCAAGCTGGGACAAAGGGAGGAACCTCCCACTAAACCTTGAAGGCAGGGATAAAGCAGTCATTCACCTACCCTAAATCTTAAGCCCAGAGATAGGGACAGTTAAAGAAGACCTTAGAGCTTTAGGCTGTGAATAATCGGTGGCTGTGGATCAGCTGTGTGGGGCGGGTATTTGCCTGAAACAGTTGTGAGATTTTTAAGGTTGGATCATCCCTTTGGGAGTTTATCTCCAGGACATTTCTTCTCTAGGAAGAGGGGGTGGGGAGGCTTAGCATGAGGACAGACTACTGTCTGGAGATTATTTAAATTGAGAACTTTCAGAAGAACCTCCCCTCATATCTAAATACATCTTTCCCAAAGTGATGGTGGAAATGCTTAGAGGACTAGAGCAGGCTTAAGGGCAGGAGAATTCATGTAATGGTAAAGTCTGTCGGCTCTAGGAGCAATTTGCTTCTAGACTTGGTAACAGCAACCAACAGCTGACCCCTAACAGATTTGATGGGTGTGCACCTTTTGAAGGGAGATATTTTAAATGACACTCTCTCGTTTCTGTTGTCATCTTGCTACAAAGGAAAAAATGAATAAGAGGCCATAAGTGCAGTGGGATTGACAGTATTAGATATCAGTGAAGTTGTTCTATTCCTGAACCTGAGGATTTCATGTTTGGTAGTCTCCTTTGCTGGTGGGGGCAGGGAGGCAGTAATTGTGGGGTTTCCAGTCTCAAGCTTTAAAGCACTTCCAGTTTAAGACAGAAGAGGAAGAAATATGTGTCTTTATCTCCTCATGGAAGCTCCAGTTGGCCATCGATTCAGAAGATGCCAAGTGGGAGGAGTCCTGCTGGTAGACAAATGGTGGCAGTCAAACAAGGAAAGGAGGTAATGTCAGCAGGAGCTGTCTTTCCTGGCTCAACCTTGCTAGGGCTCCGCCCAGACAGAAGCAGATGAAGAGCAGAAGACAAAGGTGAACCAGGGATCTCCTGCACAGCTGGTTTCTTCTAGCCATGCCCCGGGCCTGGCCTGATGACAGGCTCCAACTTAACCACAAAACAAATGTAGTGTCTGTTGTCTGAAATATCACATGATTTATCTGGACCATCAGGATTGTTCTAGTGTGTACTGGTACCTACAGGTGAAACCGTCCTTATTTTGGTAATCGTTTGTGTGGTCATTGCTTTTACTTTCTGGCTTAACCCCTGCTGAGCAGGGCAAGGCTGCAGTCATTAGTGTTGCCTGTTCAAGTGAGGCCCATTGGAGGCCAAAGCTCACAGCTGCATTTGATATTGGCCAGCCCAGACCTTCACTAATGGAAGAGACCTCAACACAGAAGGTGCCTGAAATGAGCCACAGCACCAAGAGGGCTCCAAATGAACAGACAGTAGCAGCAGCAATAAGAATGTACCCAAGGACAAAAGCGCTTTCTGTGGATGTGAGGTCTCCAAGGCTCTAATCCTTATTCTAGAGAAGCTTGAGAAGGCGCTAAGATATTGTACCCAAAAACCAAGAACAGCCTACTATGGAAAAGGAAGGAAAAATGAGCCTTAAAACACTTTTATTATTTTAGTAAAAAGCAAAAGAAATAATAATAAAAGTATTTTATCAAAAATAATTGAAGTATATGGTTGGCTGACTGCACAGATGGTATTATTCCTCCATCCCTCACTTCCTTCAGGTCCTTCCCATCTTGCTTTGTGGCACCTCTTTTCTCTGCCCCAGCTCTGTCTGCATGGTTTTGCCTTGGTCAATGATGCTAGCGACATCTAGCAGAACCTGGGAAGGTGTGCTCCTTCTGTTCTCCTTTGGCAGTCACCATAGAGAGCTCCTGATTGAGGCTTCTAGACAGAGGTGGGATGTAGAGAAGCCAGAGCAGCCTAACGACCTGTGGATACATTATCAGACCTAACGAACACGAGATTACCATTCAAGTGTCTGAGAAACGTTCTTCCTTTGGGACACCTCCTTTTATAATGGCACTATTACCTTTATACTACCTCCACAGCATCTCTCTCTCTCTCTCCATAGCACCCCCTCTCTCTTTTATCTATTGTCTATCTATCTATCCATCTATGCACATTATCTTGTATATTGATGAGTCTTGCTATATGTTCACCTTAAACTGGTGATCCACCCGCCTCAGTTTTCTGAGTACTAGTATTACAGGTATGTTCCATCATGCCTAGCTCATAGCAACCCATAACCAAAGAAGTCATCTTGTTTTCATTAATCCATGAACACTGTTAGTTCTCTCTACTAGAAGGAAATGGACCTTGACTGTCTTATTAACAAGTGTGCTTCTGGCATCTGCAACAGGGCCTTTCATTAGGCAGCTGAGCAGTATTTGCTGAATAAATAAATTTAAAAAGAGTGGATGCTTTGGTTTGGGGAAAAAATATAAACAAGCTTGGTAGTAGGATTGATGATCAAAATATGTGCTAAATAGCTCACAATTATGAAATGTTAATAAACTCTGAGAAATGTTTAAGATGTTCCACATCCTGCAGGAGCAGATGTTCAGGCCTCATTTAACCAATTATTAAAAAATTAACTAGCCTATTTAACTCATCAGTATGAAAATTCCTTTCATCTTGAATAAATGGTAAAAGTAGATGTATACCAAATAATTGCTTTAAAGTACATGTATCGGGAAATGTTTGATGTATATACCTATTTTATACATTGACACACCCAAGTTGCATAACATTCTTCTGGCTGGACTGGCAAGATGGCTCAGAAGTAAAGGTGCTTGCCACCAAGCCTGGTGACCTGAGTTTGATTCCTGGAATAAGCAAGGTGGAAGGAGACAGCTCCTGAAGGTATTCATCCTACCTCTCATGTGTGCCATGGTACACACACACACACACACACACACGTAAATACATGTTAAAGAAAGGACGTCTGCTCTATACCACCCGCTAGTGTTCCCAGTGCCATGCATTGCTATTTTTGGATCTCAGTGCATTCTCGGGGCTATGTTAGAAGAGGATTGATCAGCTTGAGGACCAGGCTCTCAGACATCATTCTTTGCCTTATGGGGCTGAAGTCATCCAAGGGAAGAAGTGAGATCACTTCTATGGCTCAAAGACAGAGGCTCCCCAAGCTCCCCCGCTCCCACCCACATTTCTCTGAAGCCAGCGAGGCACCACTTGCCTGGCAACGAGAAGCTGCCTCTCTGATTTCCCAATGTCCCCCCTTCTTTGCCAAGATAATCTTTCCCAGGCAGGGATATTCAGGAGGAACAGAAGTCTCCAG
Organism: Ondatra zibethicus; assembly: GCA_004026605.1. NCBI lineage: Eukaryota > Metazoa > Chordata > Mammalia > Rodentia > Cricetidae > Ondatra > Ondatra zibethicus. The sequence continues at coordinate 54,717 of PVIU01005877.1, forward strand.
AAATGGGGAGGTGTGTGTGGGGTATGTGTGTGTATGTGCGTGTGTGGGGGGTGGGGAGGGTGGGGATCACACAGAAAAGGCCCTGGCAGCAGCACTTAGTTGGATGATTCAATGCTTGGCTGGAGACCAGCAGCTGAAAAGCATGTGAGAGGATCAGCAGCCTGTGAGCTGAGTAGTTGCCCACAACAAAAGTGGACATTTTCAGGCACATGGAGAAGAATGCCCCTTGAAAGGACGAAGCAATTAATCTTCCATACAAGTATCTGTTAGCCACAATCAGCAAGTTCTCTCTCCAAAGTTACCAGTCTACAAAACCTCCCTCACTTGGGGATAGACTACAAGTCAGAACTCAGTTTTGAAGGAGGCAGGAGGTTTGTTCCTCTAAAGGGTGTATAAGTGACAAGGCTCTATTAATAGTCTCTGGAAAACTTCAAAATGAGTGAGACTCTCTCTCTCTCTCTCTCTCTCTCTCTCTCTCTCTCTCTCTCTCTCTCTCTGTCTCTCTGTGTATGTGTGTGTGTGTGGTACATATGAATGAGTTTGCAGGTGGAGGCCAGACACAGACTCAGGTCTTGTTCCTCAGCCACCCACCCATCTTTTCTTCTTGAATTCTCACACTGGCCTGAACTCTCTAGCCCTAAGCTGGTTGGCTGGTAGGCTTCACGGATCCACCTGTCTTTGCTTGCTTGCCAAGACTAGGATTAAAAAACGTGCAAACACACCCAGCTTGTTAAACATAGGTTCTGAGTATCGAACCCCTATCTTTATATTTGTAAGGCAACCACTAAGCTGACTAAGCCATCTTCTAAGCCTGGAGACATTTTCTGAATGATGTCAGACTGCTACTTCTGGCAACTTCCAGCATGCAGAGAAGTGGGTGGCCATCCCTGTATTACCTTGAAATGGGAATGGACCATTGGAAAGGGCATTTTCTGAGTAAGGCCGGACGATCTTTCAGGAAACATTCACCTCACCAAAGACCCCTTTCCCCACCTGAAGCCCAAGAAGTGTCTACACTTTGCTCTAGCACACCCCAAAGCATTTTATATGTCTTCCCTCAAATCTCCTCCCCCTAACCATTAAAATGCCACAAGGGACCAAAAAAAAGCCTTTTCTATGTTTCAAAGAAAGCAAGAATACATCCCTAAAACCCAGAAAAATGAACATGATGATGCTACTGTCCATTAAAAACAAAATAGGCATTGGAGACTAAACTTGACCTCTTACAATCTGCCGTTAGAGCTAACAATGGCCTCATAATAATGACAAAGAACGAACAATAGAGCTGTGTGGTGGGTATGCATAGACAGGGTGGGAGATGGGCAGAGACAGGATGACCAAGCGTATTAAATGTAAGTACTATACTCCGTTCCATAGTTCGAGTTGACTCACTGCTTTATAAACTCCAATCTGAATCATTGTAGTTGGAAGTCAAGGGAGCTTAAACGCGAGGGCCTGCTAGACTGCGTCTTCACTGTCCTGACTGAGGACGACACCCCTGAATTTGAACAAACAAGCCCTCCTCCTCTTCCAAGCAGACTCCACACCAGAAACCAGTTTGCACTTTCAATTGTCATACCTACCCTAATACAGAGTGAGTCCATAAATTAAGCTGAGAATTGATTCACAATATAAGAAAAAAAAAACTTTGAAAGGCCAGCCATTTACCTTCTTATCGCTGCAATTTCAGACACCTTATTTTATGATAAAAAGTGTCAGATGTGGCCCATTTGCAAATAAGAAACAAAGCACAAAATAAGTTCAGATGCTTGGAAGAAGAAAGATAAGGGGGGAGAGAGAGACAGACAGACAGACAGACAGACAGAATGTAAATGTTGGGCAAAAACTGAGAACATGCCAAAGCAAAAACTCAAGGATACCGAACAGCGAGCAGCTATCAAAAGTGCCCACACAGCAGGGTCCGCGAGGAACTCAGGGAAGAACAAGCGCTAGATACTGGTAGGCACATATCATTCTGTCATCTTAAAGAACCAAGCTCCATGGAGAACAAGAAGAACAGGTAAATTACAGGTAAAGGAAGGTAGAGGAGCTACACGGAGGAGACAAGAGCTCAAGAACTGGGCTCTTCCCATCTCTCTTATCTTGTTCTGACATCTTTTAAGGCCTGGCAGATACTCTGCCCTTCGGCTGCCTCAGTATCTCCCTTACCATCATAGCAAAAATCTCAATCAGTTTTCTTTATGTTAATTCAAGTTACTTCCTTACACTTGTGCCTTGGAATGCATATTAGCATATCATACAGATGTATATTATAAAGATTCTGAAGCAGGTTGCCAGTTTGTTTTCCGGAAGAAGCATACCTTCACTTAGCCAAAAATAGAAGACTTTTTTTCTCTACTCAGAATATCGAATCTAGATATGTCCATTCCTTTGAATCATTACGAATTCTTAGATATATCCGAATGACTGGTAGTATTGAAATGTAACTTTTATATACCATGCGTTAACACACACACACACCCCAAACAAACAACAGAAAGAATAAATACCAGGAAGAGATTAAAACACAGAGAACAGAGGCTCCTATTGATAAATGTTGTTTACCTTCATTGAGAAAATGATGAGATCATATGGAACAAAAACAGCGCAGCAAGCTACTGAAGCGTTGAAGGAATGAACAGAGGACGGGTGGGTGTGTGCTATGCCACCGTCAAAGAGGAACGGAACATGGTGAAATCATCTGGGTCCCTTTGAGACTGCTGGGTGCATAAGGATTTGTTCTTCTCAAGATCCCACTGATGAACATTGCTGATGCATAGAAAGGATGCCTGGTCAAACTGTACTACAGTAATTACAGCTTCACTCAACAAGGTGGGTGTAACTACAATGGAGGAAACACTCATTTAAAATGTGTAATTATTAATTTTTATTTTATGTGAATAGGTGTTTTTCCCTGCAGGCATGAATAGGTCCCACATGAGTACCTGGTACCCTAGCAGGCCAGGAGAGGGCATCGGATCCCCTGAAACTATATCTACAGGTGGTTGTGAACCACCATATGAGTGCAGAGAATTAAATACAAACCCTATGGAAAAGCAGTCAATGCTCTTAACCACTGAACCCCAGAAGTGATCAGCTTATAGAGAAAACTTACCCCTCTGATGACCCAGGAGAAACTAGAAGTTATAAATCTCAGGAAAGCATTGGGTGTTTTACAGATAAACACAATAAGTCCTCAATGACACCAACTGAAAGACACCACTTGAAAAGTATGAATCTTGGAAAGAACATGAAATCATGTGTAAAGTATGCATAAAATGCAGCAAGAACAAAACCATAAATCATAATTACAGAACAACTGCTTAAATGAAGAGGTCTGTTTGGAGATGAGTCAACTAATACTCATATTATATCCTGAATTCAGTTTAATTGCACCAAGGCATGCTTAGAATATTATAGCACAAGTGTTCATCTTACATAAAAGCCCACTGGCTCTAGAAAAATGTTGGATGAATGAATTGGAAAGACGGCACTTACCTAAACACGTATTAAAATTACCATAAATCTACAGTAGTTTAAAATGGTGTGGTATTACATGAGCATAGAAGCAGATGGTGTTAGGAGAACTCCAGGTTGCGAGGGGATTGTAAGAGGAGAACACGAGGGGAATAGGATCTAAAGACAATGTGCACATGGGAGGAATTGCCAAAGAATGAATAAAAAACAACCTCAAAAGTAAAATAATATTGTCTTGTTGGAAATAGGACAAATAAGAAGAAATCAGTTTAATAATTTCAAATATATAAGTATTTGACATATGGTAACAGTCACATTTGAAATCGGCAGTTAGACAATAGATCAGTAAATTGTATTTTGGAAAATTAAAGTTAGAACCATTGTGTATCTGTCACATTCAGTTACAAAAATTCAGTGTCTTCATTAGCAAGTTTAAGCAGAAAGGAAATTATTGCCTGGAGCTAAGTGGCTTACAGAACCATTAAGAAGGCATGGGAGCAGGGCGAGGAAGGACTCCAACGGTGTCACCAGGTATGGCACCGAAAGCCATGGGGCAGGTCTAGGCAAGCAGACTTGATGCCGCATTGGTATATGCTCCTATACTTGCTGCATAAGAGCTCAATGCCCTTGCTGATTTCTACCTCAGTGGATGGGCACCTTTCACTTTCTGTGTCTGCCTTGCAAAGCTAAGTCCCACAAAATATACTCAGTCAACAAAACCCAAATCACCCCCCAAAATACATATGGTAATTATGTATTTATTATACATATATGTCAAAACTGCAGGCTCTAACTTTCCAATCTGGTGAGGAAGAGAGAGAGAGAGAGAGAGAAAGAAAGAGAGAGAGAGAGAGAGAGAGAGAGAGAGAGAGAGAGAGAGAACCATTAGAAGAAGAGGAAGAATAACCCTTCAACTGTTCACACACAAAGACCCTAATGAGAGACAGAGAGATGGCTCAGCCAGTAAAGGTACCTGTCTCCAAGCCTGATGACCTGATGACCTGAGTTTGATTGTAGAACCAACATGATGGAAGGAGAGAGTCAGACATGGTCCTCAGAAGTAGCCGGAGCCCTGGATGGCATCACCCTCAGGTTAACATTACCCTTGCTGTAAGGTGGCCCTCAGGCCCCAACACTGCCCCAGGTGAGGGACCAGATCCTAGGCATCCACATGACCCCTGATGGTGATAGATGCCATGGACATCAACTCAGACCTTGGCCACGGTGTCATTCAGGCTACATCCACTGCTGAGGGCCATGTCTGGATCCATGGCCCTAAAGCAGACAGGGTCTTTGTTGGTGTCAGTAGCTCCTGGTGCCATCAAGGACATGCTGATGCCAGGGTTCTGGACCATGTTGGTGACCAAGGATCACATTGTCTCAGGGGCCATGATGATCTGGGTGTCATTCATTGCCAGCTGGATCCATGGTGACATTGGGTCCTGGGATGCTGATGAGGAACATGGCTGGGTCTATGGTCTTACCATAACCAGGGTCTGTGTTGATGTCCATGGCCCATGGTGACATGAAAGGCCACATGGATGCCTGGGGTCTAGGCCATAACCTGTACCCATGTTGGTGCCTGGAGGCTGTGCCATCATCAGAACCATGCTGAAGTGGATGACATGTACACAGGGCCATGGCATCATCTGGGCCCAGGCCTAGGGCCATGTCTGGTTCCACATCCCTACAACAGCCAAGGTCTTGGTTGATGTCCATGGTTTCTGTTGCTACCAAGGGCTATGCCAATGCTTGGAGTATGGACAACCACTTGAGAACATGTCAGTGCCCAAGGGTCTTGCTGCTACCAGGACCATTCTGATCTGGGTGGCCTGTTCTGCCACCAGGGGCCATGGTGACATCTGAACCAAGCTGCTGCTGATGGCCATGTCTGAATCAGTGTTCCTGCTGCAGCTGGAGTTTGTGGATGAAGTCCATGGCATATATTGCCACAGGAGGTCATAGGAACCATGCATGTTGAAATCCAAGGACCCTGCTGAGCTGGTCCTAGCTTTCACTAGACACTGTAGCAAGAGAACTGGCCTGACCCCCAATGGAAGAGCTGGCCCCCCGTACTTGGGAGAGATGGCCCCATCCTTAACCATGGGCATGGAAGAGGTGACCCTGATTGTAACATGAAGGGCCTGCTTTGTTGGGGTTTCTGTCCTGCCCAGTTCCCATAGCCACTTAGCCCCAAAGAAAATCACACAGAGAATCTGCATTAGGTTATAAACTGATTGGCCCATTAGCTCAGGCTTTGTATTAGCTCTTATAATTTATACTAACCCATTATTCTTATCTATGTTAGCCACATGGCTCAGTACCTTTTTCAGCAGGGCAAGTCACATCCTGCTTCTTCCTGCCCAGTGGTCTGGGCAGGAGTGTGGGAGAGCTTCCTTCTTCCCAAATTCTCCTGTTCTTCTGGCCCCACCTTTACTTCTTGTCTGGTTTTCTATTATGCTACAGAATGGCGCATCCACAGAACGCCTGAGAAAACTTGGGAAAGAATAGAGTAAAGCATGTTTTCTTGGTAGCAGCAATTTCTCGGGTCAGTTCTGCTTGCTAGAGGCAAGCAAGTGCTCTCATTTAAGAGCAGCTTCCTCACTCAGCTTTAGCTGCAAAACCTTGCAGCTCTTTTAAGAGGTCCTGCCACAAAACACTTACATAGTGTTGATGAAAAGCTGAACACATGCTTTTTGGTTTTCAGCCATAGCAGGAAAAAAGCCACACTGTTTTAAAATGCCAGCTTTCTGGGCAATCCTGCCAGGGCAAACTCTGACTCTTTCAGGCAGGCAGTCTGACTATGGAGCATTTGAGTGTGGTTTCTGAGCACACTACTGCAGCTTGCTTGCTGGCAGGGACCTTGAAACGCCATAGACTTGTGGCAGTGAAAATGGTTCTGGCCGGTGCCTCAGCTGTGAGGCTAGAATCTCATAAAGCTAAGGAATGGGCTGGATCCAGCCGTCAAAGCCACAGCTTTAATCCTACCCATATTGCTTGGTAAATTAAAGACTCTTGTAGTCAGAAAAAGAGATATACAGTAAAGAGACATCCAAAGATGAAGAAAACCTCTAAATGGTTTACAGTATGTTAAAAATATATGCAGGCTAAAGGTTAAAGTTCCTAAAGTAAAAAAGAAAGAGAGTAGTTGGGTGTGGTGGTACACACCTTTAATCCCAACACTTGGGAGGCAGAGGTAGACTGACCTCTGTGACTTCAAGGTGTGGTATCATACACCTTTAATCCCAAAGCTTGGGAGGCAAAGGCAGACAGATCTCTGTGAGTTCAAGGTGTGGTAGCACACACCTTTAATCCCAGCACTGGGGAGGCAAGACAGGCGGATCTCTGTGAGTTCAAGAATAGCCTGGTCTACAAAGGGAGTTCCAGGACAAAGATACACAGAGAAGCTGTCTTAAAAAGTCAAAAGTTAAAAGTAAAAATAAAAGAAATAGAGGTTAAAATAAAGCCACATAGAGATGGAAAATACACAGAGAATCTAGATACTGTATGTTATTATGCTCTCTTTGAATTGTTTGAATGCTGAGGTCAGAGCAACAGCTGCTAAAAGACTTTTGTTTATAAATGCTGCTGAATTAACCCAAGGAAGGTATTTTGAAAATACCTTGACTTCAAAATTGAAGTCAAAAGGTATATTACATTGGAGAAGAGATTTTGCTTTTGTTTCCACAGGAAATGAGAGGCTGTGGATTCATTCTGAGTTAAGAAAAATCAGGTTTGATCAAGGAAGACCACCTGAGAAATCTCCAGTAGGAACAGATGGCCCGATGACAGAGTTCTACATCCAGAACAGGTTCAAGACTGCTGCCTGAGATGATCAAGACTCACAGGACACTCCAGTCAGGACTTGATCATAACTCTAAATTTTCTTTAGGTCCCCATAAGATTATCAGTGCCCCCAACCAGCCAGAAGTAGCCTGGAATACTACACCCACATTCCCCAAAAAATGGACTATGGATATTTTCCTTTGTTTAAAAAAAAAAAAAGAGGGGAAAGTGGTGCGGGAGAATTGTCTGTATTCTGTCAATCATGTTTTAAATAAATGCTGATTGGCCAGGCAGGAAGTATAGGTAGGAAAACCAGACAGGAAGTAAAGGTAGGGCCAGAAGAACAGGAGTATTCTGGGAAGAAGGAAGCTCCCCCGCACTCCTGCCCAGACCACTGAAGAAGCAGGATGTGCCCTGCCCCGCTGAAAAAGGTAATGAGCCATGTGGCTAATATAGATAAGAATAATGGGTTAGTATAAATTATAAGAGCTAATACGAAGCCTGAGCTAATGAGCCGATCAGTTTATAACCTAATGCAGATTCTCTGTGTGATTTTCTTTGGGGCTAAGTGGCTATGGGAACTGGGCAGGACAGAAACCCCAACAAAACAGGCCCTTCATGTTATAGAATGATCAAACACCTGATGGCATGGGCCTAGAGGAGTTGACTCTGCCTCTTGCTAGAGGGGAGCAACTAGTGGCCTGGACCAATCAGCTCAGCTACCACCCATCCCCATATTTTGGGTCTTGGATTGGCCCACCCTAACATCTACCCTATCTATGACCTGCTGGAGTGCTCAAAGGGACTGGTCCTGTGGAAAAATAACCACAAGATCTCCATGAGTCAGGGCACAGCGGGGTGTCTGAGAGGAGTTTCAGTGAGGGTCCGGTCCAGTGATGAAGGTGTGCTAGAGGCCTTAAACCAGAGCAATGACTCACTGCAATGAACATTGTGTGGGTGGGGCTGATTGGACAAAAGGGTATAATGCATAGCACACTGAAGCACCCAATGCCACAAAGATGAGCAAAGAAATGGGAAAGACAGAGGAGGAAAGTGGTTCTTGTTTTGTTTTTAATTGATTTTGGGGTTCTTTGGGGGGATTGCTACAGGGGTGAGGGGAGGGTATGAAGGGACTGGGAGGTGAGTGGGATTGGGGTGCGTGATGTGAAACTCCCAAAGAAGCAATAAAGAATTATAATGTATGTGTGTGTGTGTGTCTGTGTGTGTATATATATATATATATATGTACATATATATATGCTTGTGTGTATAAAAACACATCCATCAAATGGTAAGTAACTTGCCTGACATCACACCGCTAGTCGATGTGACCTGAACAAGGCAACTCTTAAGGAATTTGTCACAGAAGGAAATACCATTATAGAAACTAGTATGTTACAATAAATGCTGTTTTGGAAACTCATATTTGCCAAGATTCCATTGGTGGTAACATACAACTCCATCCTTTATTTGAATCAGGCAACTGAATGGCCCTTAGTGTATTTTCACAGAATGGAACATTAGGAGTCCCCTCCCCTCAGCCATCGCCTGCCTCCTTTCATCCTAGGCAGCCTACTACCATTTCGTTTGTGTGCTCTGTCCTGCTGCAGTAGCCTTTTATTGTAGGAGATAATACCCCTCTATACAGGTGAGGTATAGAGAGGATGAGAAACTTGCCAATGGCTAATCAGCCAGAAAGCAGTGACCTAGAAGTTGGGCACAAACAGCCAGCCTGCTGCCAGGACACATTCTCTGGACTGTTCTGACACATCACCCCTATGTTAGATTACAGAATGAAAACTCATAAACACCTAGGAATTATCTCAGGGGTGTAAAGATGATGCAATTTGAAAATGTTTTTTTATTGTAGGTGGACTTTTCTTTTCTGCCTGCCAGTTCCCAAATAACCAACATGGGGGTGATATGAATTATAAAATGCTCAGCCAATAGCTTAAGCTTCTTATTAGCTAAATCTCATAATTTAATTTAACCCATCCCCTCTGTATGCTAAGAATATGCTTTATTACCATTGGTTATTAAAGAGGCTGTTTTGACCAATGGCTTAGTAGAGTAAAGCCAGGTATGAAATTCAAACAGAGAGAAAGTAGGTGGAGTCAGGGAGATGCCATGTAGCTGCTGAAGGAGAAAGACGCCAGACACCAGCCAGAACTTTACCAGTAGGCCACAGCCTTGTGGTGATACACAGTTTAATAGAAATGGGTTAATTTAAGATGTAAGAGTTAGTTAGAAATATGCCTAAGCTAATGGCCACACAGTGTTGTAATTAATATAGTTTCTGTGTTATTATTTGGGTCTGGGCAGCTGGGAAATGAATGAGCAGTCTCTACCTACAAACCCATTTATATTAATCTACATTCTGCCACATGGAGTTACCTCCTCTTCCCTGTCTGTATTTCAATGGCAACTCCTCTAACTTCGTCCTTCTTTTTCCCATTGTCCTTAGTTTGGTTTTCCTATCTAACTTTATCCTGTCCAGCTATTAGCTAGTTAGCTTCTTTATTAAACCAATCACAGCAACATATATTCACACAGTGTAAAGGAATATTCCACATCAATTTATTCTATAAATAATTTTTTTTTTGGTTTTTTGAGACAGGATTTCTCTGTAGCTTTTGGATTTTGTCCTGGAACTCACTCTGTAGACCAGGCTGACCTCGAACTCACAGAGATCCACCTGTCTCTGCCTCTTGAGTGCTGGGATTAAAGGCATGTGCCACCACTATCTGGCCAATAATTACAAATTTTAAAATAATATTTCTAGAGGCATTAGATAGCACTCAGTATCTATTTCTAAGAGGAAAAATTTGACTGGAAAAAAATCCTCTTGGTAAATAAGAATAAAAAGATCCACTTGTAGTAGCCATAATACTTCATCGTAACACAGGACAACAGACAAAAGGCCTTGTTATCCTGTTCAAGTTTTGATCAATGTGTTGTTAGAAAAAATGAGGTTGCTATTAAAATGAAAATCCAAAATAGTTATTTCTACGTAGTAAATTGTTCCAACAGGTAAGTGAGCTATCAATCACTTTTGAGAGTTCAGAAGGTCAATAACTGAAGAAATGAAACTTTTAAAAAAAAAGCAAGAAGATGGGGCTGGAGAGATTGCTTAGCAGGTAACAGCTTTGACTGCTCTTCCAGTGGTCCTGTGTTCAAATTGCAGCACTCACATGGAACAATTGTGCAACTCCACTTCCAAAAATCCAGTGCCCTTTTTCTGGCCTTCAAATGTACTGCATGTACAAGATGTACAGGCATACACACAGGCAGGACAGTCAAACACGTAAAATAAAAATAAAAAATTTAAAAACAAGAAGATAAATATGTGTGGAGGCAGAAGCAGTAATGTGGAGGCAGGAGGTCAGGGTTAAAGCTCAAATCTATCTTTCAGGCTGAATGGTCCCCATAAACTTGGAATCAGTAAGTCCTATTTCATCTCCCAAGAACGAATACCAGTTAGCATTCTTTACATTCTTCTCCCTTGCTTATTATGCCTGGAAAAATACTTGAAACCACAATGCAGGATGGAGAAATTATTTTTGTGTGTCAATATGCCAGTATTTTCGCTGGAAGAAAGAGAGATGGTTTTCATAGATCCTCAAGTTATGGTGATTTGACATTTTTACTTAGAGGATTTATCGCAAATGCAGAAAAGGGGAAGACTTCTGCAGAAGAACAGTTGCAAAACTAAGCCAATTTTAGGTATTGCTTTCTTCCTTGACCTGCTAGTTGAAACTTCCTGTTTTGAGGAGTCAGCAGAAAAGACCCCAGAGAGCTTTGAAGTCTGTGGCTTTGAGGAAATGACAGAGCACAGAATATCCCTGTCGTAGAACAACTTACAGGACACTCAATATCCCTGTCATAGAACAACCTACAGGACACTCAAGTCACTAGGGACCTGTTCAGTCTTTTCAGTCTTAAGCTTTACTCTGCCAGGAGCTCAAATACTTCCGTTCAGCTAAAGGTTATCTTTATCCCAAGAACTTGGACCTCACGTACTGAGTGTTTGATGGATCGTCTACTTACGCATCTTCACTAGCCTCCCTCACACCGAGGCTTTGTGGCTAAGACGTCAGCATTTTGATTGATCTTTAGAGCTAGACAAGCTTCTGGGGTGTTCCACCTAAAAATGGACTGAGAGTCAGAAACATTGGTCTCAGCCTCAAATTACCCACATAGATATCTGTAGTGATATTTTATTTGAATTTTAATAAATAAAGCTGGCCTGAAGCTCAGAGAGTCAAACAACCCCACTGGCCAGCCTTACAGACCAGGCAGTGGTGACGCACACCTTTAGTCCCAGTAGCCACACTAGTTGGCCGTAGAAACTGGGTCATAGTGGTGCACGCCTTTTATCCCAGCCCTAGAAAGGAATATAAGATGGGAGGAGATAGCTCTCAGACACAGTTTCATTCTGAGATTTCTAGAAGCAGAATCACCATTTTGGACTGAGGTAGAAGTAAGAACCAGCGGTTGACTGTTTTGCTTTTCTGACCTACCTTTAGGTTGAACCCCAATATCAGTCTCTTGAGCTTTTATTAATTGTGCTATAGATATCAGTGTGTGATCTCGGCTGGCCCACTTAGCACACTAACCCTCTTCAGTCAGCCTCGTCAATGTTCCTAATCACCCGCTGATTATCAGGTCCAGTGGCCTTTGCTATTGCAACCTCATTTGACTGACCACTGCTCTCCCTCCTTAACCTTCGTGATGTACCTTTGGGTTTTCCTACCACCTGTCAGCAGCTTATTATGCCAGCTTCACGCATCTATATAATGTATTCTGATCATATACAGCCTAGTACCTTTTCCTATCCCCCTTGCCTCCCCCTGCTGAACTCCTTTGTGTATTTATATTTCTCATGTCATCTGATCCTTTACCGTACTCACTTGTCCACCTATAGCATTTAGTATCTGCATCAAGAACTCAGTTATTTAGATTTAAAATCGCTTTCCCTGCATAGCCTCACCCAAGGTGACACACTAAAGTTCCAGGCATTCATCCTGAGACTCAGACTACAGACTTCATATTTCCATCCAGCAAAAGCCCCAAAATGTAACCTCAACAGGCCCCAGTCCCAGTGACTGTCATGTCTCCTCACACTTCCCAGATCAGGTCATCATACTAATTTCTTAGGTGAAGCTGACGTTACTAGTTTGTGATTGATGGTTTAAGTAGTAATTTTGAGATGCAAGGATTTTTCTCATAACAACCAGATCAGGTCATGTGCATTCTGCCTTGTCTAATTCCCTTGTTCTTTATCATCCTTGCCTCCATTCCCCTAATCCAAGATCGCCAAACCCTTCTTCTCTAGCCCCCTACCCTCTGAACTGATCCCTTTATACCTTGCTTGACCCCACCAACTTCTCTTACGTACTCCTCTGACAGAGGCCTTTTGTCAAAGAGTCTGGGACTCTCGCACGGCTCCCTGTGTCTGCAGGGTTATTTAAGCTCTTCTGTTTGTACTCTAGACCCTTTATGATCTGGCCTCGCACTTTCTCTGCATGCTCATCTTCCAGGCTTCTTCCCACATCTCTTGCTCTTCGATTGTATCTTTTATTTATCCAGACACAATACGTTGACCCGTGTGTCCTCTCCTCCCTGGCATATGCCCCTTCTGATGGAATGCCATTCCAAACCCTAGTATGTTTTTTGTTTGTTTGTTTGTTTGTTTTCTCATTCTCCTAGGATCAAGTTCACTGGACCTTCTTGCCGTTTATCCCTTATCCCCAATGTGCATTAGTGACCACAACAATTTACAGCTTTCTGTCTTTACACTTTTTAAGATTTATTTTTAATTATGTATATTTGTGTGGGGCTGGGGCTGTCTGTGCAGGTGAGGGAAAATGCCAGAAGACCTAACTCTTCAGCAGAGGCCAGAAGAGGACGTCAGCTCATCCGGAGCTCGAGTTACAGGTGGTTGTGAGATGACCAGCATAGATATGGGAAGCAAATTCAGACCATCTGCATAAGCAATATTGGCTCATAACTAAGGGACATTTCCAGTCCTTGCATTTATATTTTTGCTGTGGCCTCACCATAATCAAAACATACTTCCTGAGACCTTCACATTGCACTCGGCTAGTGTCTTGCTTCATAAAACCTCAGAAGCAGAGATAATATACTACTTCTAAGCCCCTTTAAGGAATCTGCTAACATTGCTATGAAAAGAATAAGTCTGAGTTTATCCCAGGAAAAGGAGATGTACCTGGAACAGAGCTTCTCCAATGAGTTGACCTAACTGAGTCTAGCTTCAATCAGTTGACCTTCTGGTGTGAATGCTCACTTATTATCTGAAATTGAGATCAGTGGCTATTCAGCTTACTGTAGCAGTAGCTTAGCTGGTCTCTTAGGGTTACTGCTGCTGTGATGAAACACCATAACCTAAAGCAATTTAGGGAGGAAAGCGTTTATTTCGCTTCCTATTCTGAGTCACAGTCCACCGAGGGAAGTCAAAGCAAGAACTCAAACCCAGTGGAATCCTAGAGTCAGGAGCTGATGCAGAGGCCATGGAGGTGTACTGCTTACTGGCTTGCTCCTCATGGCTTGCTCAGTCTGTTTTCTTATAGAATCCAGGACCACCAGCTCAGGTATATCCCTGCCCACTAGGCTGACCCTCTTCTATTGATCACTAATTAAGAAAATGCCCTATAGGCTTGCTTGCCTACTGTCTGGTCTTATGGAGGTGTTTCCTCGGTTGAGGCTCCCTTCTCTCAGCTGACTTTAGCTTGTGTCAAGCTGACACAGAGCTAGCCAACGCAGCTGTCTCTCAGGTGTGGCCTACCACTTGTTCTCCCACAACGCTCTTGCCTTCTTCCTTTCCACTGCTGTTCAAGAAAATTAAGAAAGCAATGCCAGTCCCTTGATCTTCTGCTGTTCCTATCTAGCCTATCTCTGCTTCCAGCCATGAACTGAATTCTGCATGCCAAGACTGCCCTTTGAAGGGAAGATCCGAGGCTGGAGATGGGGCTGGAGGGAGAGAGCACTTGCTGCACAGGTGTTAGCAGCTGAGTTCCTGTCATCAGCACCCACCTGTAAACGCAGTGCTGTGGCTGCTGGGGACAAAAGGGACCCCTGGGGCAATGGTCAAGTTCAATGAGAAACAAAACAGAGAGAGCCAAAGAGGAAGAAGCAGAGAGAGAGAGACAGACAATCACCCTGTCTGACTTATAACATTTACCTCAGATAAATGGAACCTTCAGCCCTTTTCTTTAAGGAGTAAGTTCTCGAACCCAAACAATATGTTTTTGAGTATGAGATCTACATCTTTTATTTACAGACAGGAAAATCATGGGGACAAACAGCTGATTGTCTAACCGACTTTAACCTTTGTCTGTCACAGAGATCGGCGCTTTTGGATCAGGAAGACCTTGAAATGCTTTGCAAGTAAAAGTCCATTAACTTCTCATTGCTTTTCAAAATTCCTCTTTGCCATAAGCAAAGATTTGAAAATTTGTCTATCAAAGGTTCAGTTTTCCAGAAAATTCTGTCTTATAAAAGGGAATGTAGGTCAGGCCTTTGTCAGTAAGAGAGGAAATCTGAGAGGCATGTTCTTGGGATGATGCCAAAGTCAAAAGACACTCTCACATTCCACACTCACTGCCAAACCCAGAGGAAGAAGCAGTGGAGAAGCTTGTGGGAGTCCAGAGAAAGGCAATCTGGGTAGCCACTTCCCACACTCATGAAAAGAGTTGCTTAGAGTCATCCAACCTTGATCATGCATGGTAAGGGCCAGTCATACTGGTAAGATTTGGACAACCTCTGTCATAAAACTTTTCACATTGTGATGAAGGAATTTTGTATTTAATTTCTTTGTGTTTTATAGACAAGTGGCAACCCTTGTGATGCTGCGGGGACACAAAGAGTGACAACCATGGTCATAATAAAGCTCTCTGGAGAACATGCTTATCCTGTTGTAGTCTATGAAAACTCCAAGGGAAAAGTACATATACATTATTATCATGTATTCATATAACATACTTTGTCCAAAGTGACTGTTATGGAAATTAAATCGATCTTTTAAAAATTTTTCTACTTTTCTATCCTGCCCAGTGCCATGGCAGACTAAGCGCAGCCAAGAGACTCACATGGGGGACCACCCCAGGCTTTGAGGGGAAAACATGGGCCCTATTACGGTGAACAAACGTAAGATGTGTTGTGGGAGAGAGAGAGAGAGAGAGAGAGAGAGAGAGAGAGAGAGAGAGAGAGAGAGAATGGTTCGTTTGTATGGACAGAGGCAGATCTGAAGAGGTGAGAGAGGTGAGGAGCAGGCTGAGGTGGGTGGCTCGCATGCCACCTGGGGCCATGGTGATGTCTAGGTCTGGGCTGCTGCTGGGGCCCATGTCTAGGTTCATGGCTCTGATGCAGCCGTGGTCTGTGTTGATGCCAGAGGCTCCTGATACCACCAAAGTTGTGCAGAGCTGGCCCCACCCCTCACTGGCTGTAACTCTAGGGAGAACTGGTCCTGCCCCTCACGGGCAGAAGCACTCAGGACAGAGGATCCAACATCTTAGCTGGGCAGCAAAATAGAGCTATTCGCAGGGGTGTGTGCAAGCTGGCCCTGAGGGTGTGAGAAAGGATGCGCATGTTGCACTCTCTCATTTGCCATGTGGTGGCATGGATGAGGGAAAGATGCCCTCCTCCCCTGACCCAACGCCTCGCCTCACTAGCAGCAGCACTCCCGGAGAATGGGCCCTGGGCAGCACAATAGAGCCAACCCTGTTGTCGGAGGTGTGGGTGAGCCAGCCCCAAAACTGTGAGCAATGGAGAGTTGCCCTCACTATTCATCTGTCATGTGGTCATGTGTCGATGTGTTGATGTGGGGAGAGATGCCCCCCCTTACCCTTTGCCCCTCGTTGCCCACAAGAGAGTTGACCCTCCCCCTTACCAGCTGCAACACTCAGGAAACCAGGCTTTGCTCCTCGCCTGGGTAGCACAGTAGAGCGGCCCCTAGTGGTGGAGGAGTAAGTGAGCTGGCCCCGAGGGTGTGATGGTGGGATAGCAGGCCACCCCTCCCCCACACCCGCCATCCTGCCATGTGTTGGTAAGGGCAAAGGAAAGATGTCTTCTGTCCCTTTCCCCCTGCCACCTGCGGTGGGTAGAAGAATTGACCTTCCCTCTTACCAGCTGCAGCACTATGGAGAGTGGACCCTGCCCCTTCCCTGGGTAGCACAGTAGAGCTGACCCTATTGACAGAGGTGCAGGTGAATCACCCCGAGAATGTGAGCATGGGTGAGCTGGCTCCGTCCCTCATCTGCCATATGGTGGTGAAGGCAGGGAGGGGGAAATACATTCCCTACCCCCCGCTGCCTGTAGCAGTTGGGAGAGTTGGCCATGAGGTCCCGAGTCCGAGAGCTGTCCCTGCTCCTCACTAGCTGCGGCACTTGGGAGAAGGGTCCCCTACATCTTGCCTGGGCAGCATAGAAAGCTGGCCCTAAAGGTGTAGGTGCGGGAGAGCCACCCCTGAGGATGTGAAAGTGGGAGAGCTGGCCCCGCCCCTTGCTCATCAATACAAGGAGTGAACTAGCCAGGGCAATGCTGGAGAACTCATCCTGGGGGTGAAGACACAGAGTGACCAACCCTGCAACTGCCCAGACCCGGAACTAGGCTTATGAGCCGGCTCACCCCAACATCCTCTGCATCTATGATCTGCTGGAGCACATGAAGGAGCCAGTGCTGCAGACCCAAAGCTGCAGGATCTCCACAACACAGGGCAACAGCGGGATAACCAAGAGGAGTCCCAGTGAGGGCCCAACATCGATAGATAGTGTAGCAGAAACCAGAGGCCTCGAACCAGACCAATGACTCTCTGCAATGATCACTTGCAAGGAAAAATATTTTTCTGCGTGACTCACGTGTCACACTACAGCTTCCATGATGAGACTTTTCCTTTTTTTTTCCTCTCTTAAATGTTATTTTATTTTGGTGGGGGAGGTTACAGGGGCAAAGGGCAAATATGAAGGGACCTGAAGGGAATGGTATGGAGATGCGTGATGTGAAAGACAATAAATAAAAAGAAAGTTTAAAAATTAAATATAATTACCTCATCCCCCTTTCTCATTCCTTTCTCCAACCCTTTCCATATGCACCTAACTCCATCTCAAATGCCTGGCTTCTTTTTCTTTAACTGTAATTGCTCATAAACAAATAACTATAGCCTGTTGAATCCATTTAGTATTGCTTGTATCATATAGTTTCAGGACTGAGAACTTGGTATTGGATAACCAATTACTTTTTTATTTTTAAACATATTTTATATAAAATTACAAATTTACTATGAAAATAGGAACTGTCTTGTACAAAGCAATATCCTTACAGAAATTCTCAAAGAACACTGAACCCAAACAAAACACTGGGGAAAAAAACCAAACAAACAAAACCCTTGCAGGACAATTCCAGTGGGGAGTAACTACCCCTTCCAGGCAGAAGTGTCCTCCTCTCTGAACTAGGGTGGAGATTAATGAATCTCTCCTTCTCTGGGTCCAGATCTCTAAACTCCGTTGAGACTGGTGTCCTTCTGATGCAGGTCCATTTAAAAGATTGCTGTTTCCCGAAGTCATATGCCAGAAATGTGCTTCCAACCTATTTCCTCAATTAGACAAGAGGCTATATATCATACACAATCTTTTGCTGAAGAACTTGAAATATTTCATCAGCAAAAGCACCCATCTTAACTCTTTTTTATCCTTACCTTTCACCTATGTGCATGTGTATGTCTTCATGAGTATAGATGCATAGTGTATGTACAAGGGCCCACACAAGCCCACCAGGTCCCCTGGAGCTGAGGTTACAGGTAGACGCAAGCTGCCATGTGGGAGCTAAAAACCAAATGCTGGCCCTTAGCAACAACAGTGGCAAATAGTACCTGGTTCAAAGTCCTTGTCTTCCTCCTGAGTTACCATGGAGATTGACTTCATATGTATCTCTGTCTCCCGTTCTCCCAAAGCAAATTAGAAAAAAAAAAAATCTAAATCTCTCAGGAAAGGTGAAATGTTCAATGATTTATATAGATTAATAAGGCTTTTTGCTAAGTTTTTCTTCTTCTCTAATCAAAATTAAACTTCACCCTACAACAATACACACACATGCACACACACACACACACACACACACACACACACACAACACTTAGATAAGTAGGGAGCCCAGAAACTCATTTACAGTCTCATTTCCTGCTGTTTCTGTCTGGGCTATTTGTCGCCGCCTTTGTAACTCTGCCTCCAGGTAACTTCAAAGTGGGCTCCTCCTTCCTAAACTTGAGGCTGAGGGATGGCCAAATTCCTGGGAAACAATTTAATATTTAACAGGCTGTCACTTCAGGGGGTCTGAGATCTGGAGCACTGAAGTGGTGTTCCTACGAGTCTTCCTGATTGCGAACTACCACTAGATGTCCCTCTTCCCCTCAGCCTTAACCACGAATGAGCCTCTATACCTCACCCACAGGCCCACCCCAGGCTCTGTCACTATCAGGGCAGGTGACCACCCAGGCGGGCAGAAGCCTCTCTTGGGCAATAAACAGTTTGAACCTTAGCTGGCAGGGAGGCAACCTTGGAGAAGCCAGTATCTTGCTGGCTTCTGAAGCATAAACATTTTCCTGCGCATTCTGCCCCATCATTAAGCTCGTCATTTCATCAGGGAAGTAAATCCTGCAACCAGAAAGCTCTCTCTCTCTGTGTGTGTGTGTGTGTGTGTGTGTGTGTGTGTGAACTGTTCCCCCCACCCTTAACTCTTTTTATTCCCCCATGGACTGGAAGGGTCTCCAGAGGCAACCTGATCCTGAACGTAAGTCTTTGGACCTTCAACTTTTACTCAGTAGCTTTTTGGAGCATGACCAAGACAACATAAAGGGAAACCATATCAATATTATAAAAGATAGTAGATTAGCCTGTGATCAGTCACATCCCTTGTAGGTAGAAGGCAGAGAAAAATCAGCCTTGACTCTGTCTATGGTAAGTTCTACTGAGAGACCCATCAGATCCTCTCTACCTAAGGCCTTGACTTTCCTTATCCATTTCTGTGGTGTATGCTAACCTCACTTTTCCATTCCTGTGAGGCTATGGATGGTTATATCCAAAACCTTTGGTGGTGATTGTCCACAATCTGATGATATATCCACAGTCTGATGAACTACATGCCCATGTATGGGTACCAGAGGTGGGTAAGATAGATATATCTAACTGTTCTGGACAAAGGCAGGCTAAAACCTTAAACTT
Organism: Ondatra zibethicus; assembly: GCA_004026605.1. Lineage (NCBI taxonomy): Eukaryota > Metazoa > Chordata > Mammalia > Rodentia > Cricetidae > Ondatra > Ondatra zibethicus. Next base: position 74,213 of record PVIU01005877.1, read on the forward strand.
GCCAAGGCAGGACAAAACTTAACTCACATTTTCTGAAAAAAAAAAAAAAAAAAAAAAAAAAGCTTTCACAGATGTGGCCAAAAATTTGTGTCTACCAATGTTCCAAAACTGTAAAACTATCATAATTACCAAATTTAACAGATAATGAAGACAGTAATGATAGAAGAGATAGTTCCAAAAACTCTGAAGTTAAACATTCAGAAAGCCACACAGGAAAAAATGTCAGTATGGTTCCCTAAGACATCTCTGAATATGATTTTCACTGTCTCCTCCAGCTTCGACAGAACTTGGAAAAGAAGGGAGAGGAAATTCAGTCTCTTGAGATTTGGAGCAATCAAGGGGGCTTACTTTGTTGACAGCCAGGAAAGAAGGCAAAGCAAAGATACAAAGGTTGTGTGAGAGTCACCTGACCCTGAAGAATTGGGCTGAGGACTTCCCCATGGCTTAAAAGAGGGCTGTAGACCTTCCAGATTAGCAGTGAAATCCAGGGATGGTTGGCTTGAATCATTCTACATGGCTGAAATGGGGCACAGGGCTTTGGGGAAGTGTAATATATATTTTCACTGTAACTAAAGAAATGATGGCAGAAAATTTGTTTGAGCTCACAAAGGTTTGCATCCAAAGGATTCACTGAGCCCTCAGCAGAAGTTGTTCAAAGAAAATAAGTTAAAATAATTTCAAACTTTAAAGTGTTTTAATTTAAGATATTCTTTTTATTTAATTTAATTTATTTATTTTTGGTTTTTTAAGACAGGGTTTCTCTCTGTAGCCCTGGCTGTCCTAGAACTTGCTCTGTAAACCAGGCTGGCCTCAAACTCACAGAGATCCACCCGCCTCTGCCTCTTGAGTGCTGGGATTAAAGGTGAATGCCACCACCACCCAGCTAAAAGGTATTTTTAAGTATAGTGTCTTCATTACTGTTCTATTGCTGTGATGAAACACCATGTGTGGTAATTTGAATGTAATTGGCCCCCAACAACTCATAGGGAGTGGCACTGTTAGCAGTGATGGCTTCGTTGGAGTGGGTGTGGCCTTGCTGGAGGAAGTGTGTCACTGTGGAGGCGGGCTTTGAGGTCTCTTTGGCTTAAGCTTTGCTCAGTGTCACAGTCAACTTCCTGTTGCACACAAGATATAGGGCTCTCAGCTACTTCTCCAGCACCATGTCTGCCTGCATGTCACCATGCTCCCTGCCATGTCGATAATGGACTGAACCGCTAAAACTATAAACGAGCCACCCCAATTAAATGTTTCTCTTACAAGAGTTGCTGTGCTCATGGTGTCTTTCCACAGCAATAGAAACCCTAAGTAAGACACCATGACCAAGGCAACTTTTAAAACACAGCATTTAACTGCGGGCTCGCTTGCAGTCTCAGAGGGTTAGTCTGTGATCACCATGGCAGGGAGGTGGGAGGCAGGCAGGCATGGCGCTGGAGCCGTAGTTGAGAGAGGTCATTGATCTGTAAGTTGCACTCAGAAAGAGGGTGAGAATGGGCCTTTGGCTTTTGAAACCTCAAAGCTCACCCTCAGTAACACCACCTTCTTCAACAAGGTGTGAAGGTCATACCTTCTTCAATAAGGCCACGCCTCCTAATTCTCCCAAACAGTTTCATTAGCTGGGGACCATGCATGCAAATACACAAGCCTATTGGGGCCCTTCTCATTCAAACTACCACAGATAGCCACATATTCTCTGATCCTTGACCATTCGTGCCTCAGACAAAAGTCTCCTCCAGGAATGGGGAGGTAGGCATGAAATCCCACTCCTAGCTGAGGAGTTATAGGTAATTAATAGATGTTATGAGAGGGAGACTCCATTTTCTTTAAAAGTGTGCACCTAGCAGGTGTTTGGCCATGATCTAGTAGATGACCATAAACCTAAGACTATATGAACAATATAAATTGGACTCAGTGGGTTAAACTAACAAAACACAAGGACATAAATTTGGTCTGGTTGGGAAGTGAATATCAGATCTGGGAGGAGTTGGAGGCTAGAGGAGAATAAGATTAAAATACATTGTCTAAAATCTCAAAGAATTACAAAAAGAAAGATAGTGACATCAAATTGAACTAACTAGAAAGAATATTTTAAACATGATTATTGCTAATGAAATAGAATATCTATGCAAAAAATTCAGACCCTCTCCTAAGGAAACAACACACTGTCAAAACGGGAGACCTCACTCTGCCTTTCTCAGTCAATGACAGGAAAGGCAAGAGGACAGCAGGGATTTTAAGACACAATCAACAGGCTCAGTCAAATGAAAATGCAGAATTTTGCACTCAACTCTGGGAGGATGCTAGCTCTACCCAGCCATGTAACTACACTGAGAAGATGGATACCAATGTACAGTCTTGATTTCTGAGTTCCAGAATAAAGCTGAAATATGCTAATGGTCCAGATTGCCATTCCTTATCAGCCTGTAATATGTATGTTGGAGGTGACTGAGCCATGTCTTAACATTTCTTAAGAAAGATATTATGTTCAAAATTGCAGAAGAAAGATGAGACATGTGTCACACACCTAAACTGTCACAAGTCTATTTTCTTGGGTTGGTGGTGGAGTCATTTAGGAGAGCCAAAAAATTAATAATAATTAAATTACTAAAGATGCAAAGGAAAGAGAAGATGACATCTGAGATTTCTAAACAAACAAGCACAAAACATGCCCACGTCACTGAGCAGCAGGGAAGTTATCTTAGGACTCACTGGCAGAAGTTAGCAAAACCCCTTCAAAGCAAAATTAAACTGTGAAAAATAAGGATTGGGGAATTAAATAGGCAAATTATTTTAATGAATGAAGAATGCTGGAGAAAGGGGTGGGAAGGGAGTAAATTAGTGAATGGGTAGCAAAGTACTGAATTTGAGAAAGGGAAACACATGGATTTGCATTGACAGACATTAGCATGTTTCTGAAAGCCATCTTTTAAATGAACAAAACTTCAAAGTAATTGAGCAAATAATTTCAGGATGGCAAATTAGAATGGAGAAAGGGAGGCACACATGCATAATAAGGATAAATAGAGTCAATTAAATAACCCTAATATACAAAGCCTTGTGAAATGAAGAGTAAAAGAAAACAAAAATTCCTGCTGTTTGTAGGATATATTCCTCATGTAGCAAGAACTTAAAAATGAGCTGAGGGGTGAGCAGGAGTCTTAGGAATGCTGATGTTTAAAGAAATGTGAAGTCAAAGAAATAAGCAAAAACTTTGATTGAATAAAGATGTATTCAGTCATTCCCAGTATCTAAGAAAGAATTAAGAAGTTGATAAATAAATTGCTTCAAATTTTAAAAAAAAAACATAACCAACATAAAAATAGACAAAGGCTATGTAAAGGAAAAGCAATTTATGAAAAACCATCATCAGTGTTGTCAATGAGAAAAAGAAATTAAAACTAAAAGTAAGAAATACATTCCAATTTGGAAAAAAAAATCAAAGAATTAACTCTTTTTTTTTGAATGGAAAAATAAAAGAATATGGGGGGAAAAAAGAAATACTTGAAAAATTACAAATAAACCAAATTTTTATGCTAAAAGAAAAGAAGAAAAAAGAAATGCTTCCTAACTAGTACAGATGAAGAGGACAGGCTTGTGCAAAACTGGCAATCCTGAAGGAGAGCCGAAAGCAGGGAGAATGGAACTGGCAATCCTGAAGGACAGCCCAAAGTAGGGAGAATGGAACGCCTGTCCTGAAGGACAGCCCAAAGTAGGGAGAACTGAACTGGCAATCCTGAAGGACAGCCGAAAGCAGGGAGAATTGAACGCCTGTCCTGAACTGGCGGTTTGCTTCCTGAATCTCACCTGAGGGGAGCTATTATGACAATATGAGAATCTGGTGAGCCTGGAAAGCTGGCTCGGTGCTTAAGAGCACAGACTGTCCTTCCAGAGAAACAAAGTCCTCTCCCAGCACCCACAAGGGGCAGCTCCAGGGGACCCAAAGCTCTCTTCTGGCCTCGTACAGGTGATCTGAAAACTTTTGCAGCTTAGAGTATTGAGCACTACCACGGCACGTCTGCTCCAACCCAGGGCTCTAAATTAACGCGGTGAGCCAGTGTTGGACTCCAGAGTGACCATTATTCCCCCCAAACTAATATCTGTTCACTTACTTTGCCCACATGCTTCTGTGTGGATAAAGAAACCAAAGAATGTGAGACGTACGGACAGAAGAGGAATTGCTGTGCTGAGCTTGTGATTCTCCCTGTGAAAATCCTGAATAGTAGGCAGTTGATGTTATTACTGACCAGTGTTTTCTTTGTTTTTTTAAAAATTATCTCCTAATTATTATTTACATAATTACCATTTCTTTTGGATACAGACTCCAATGCATGTTGTGCTATGCTCTGATTGCCAGAAGTCCAGGCACTGAGATGTGATCTAAGACATATCTTAATAGAATATAAATCTTGACCAAAAATTATGAGAATTCATTCATCTCAGCTGAATCCAGGTTGTTTTTGTTAGAGGAGAATTCCTGTAATTCCTGCTTCTTAGCCCAGTGCCTGTTGATTCCCAAACCTAATTTTTAAAAGTCTAATTAATTTTATAGAACTTTAAATTTCCTTTCAACTAATTTCTCTTTTAAATTTGCCAAGGTAAGACTGTACTTCAACAACTGCAAACCCTGCCCCCCAAAAAAACCTAACCAATGTTCTAAGATGGCAAATTACACAGTCCGTTTATTTTTATTTTTAAAAGATTTTCATTTTTACAAAAATGTGGGAAGGGTGCACAGAAGTGCAATGCCAGAAAAGGCCAAAAGGCGATGTTGGTTCCCTGAAGTTCCAGTGGTTGTGAACCACCCAATGTGGGTGCTGAGAACTGAACTCTGGTTTTGTGTGTGCTCTAAAGCACTAAGCCAGTTCTCCACCTCGCTCTTTCTATCTTATCTTTTCTTTCTTTCTTTCTTTCTTTCTTTCTTTCTTCCTTCCTTCCTTCCTTCCTTTCTTCCTTTCTTTTTTCTTTCTTTCTTTCATTCATAGAATGTTTAGAAGTTACTAATTATAAACAAACATACAGAAATTAGTGTTCTAATAGTAATAGCCAGCTAAAATATAATAAGAAAACATTCTACTCAAGTTTTTCATTTAGAAATCTAATACATTTTAATTAAAATTGCTTCCCACTCTTTCTTTCCTCCCTCCAGTTCCTTCCATGTCATTCCCTCCAACCCTTCCCATGTCACCCCCGATCTCAAATGGATAGCTCCTTTTTCTTTTTATTATTATTGTCACAAGTGTGGAAATACATAAACACAACCTGACGAATCTGTTTTTGTTTTTTGTGTAACTATGGTTTCAGTGTGAACCGCTCTGCCTTGGACAGTCAATAAGGGCCTCATCCTGGAAGAATCTAACTCTCCTTCTCCCTGCAGTCATTGCAGCCTGTAGTTCTTTGTCTAGGGCTGGGACCCCCTGAGCTTTCCCTCCACCAACATTAGCACATCTATTGCGGTTGCCGTAATTCTAAACTGGTTTATGCTGCTCTTTCTAAGAGAGGCAACCACACAGCAACACTCCCTGGGATTCTGGATCTGATAATCTTTCCACCCACTCTTCTGTGATGTTCCCAGAGCTATCTGTCCAGGAGCTGTGCTGCAGAAATATCCATTTGGGCTGGGCTCCCCATTAGCCATTGAACTCTGCTTTGTGTCTCAGTGTGGTTTTCTGTAATGGTCTCCATTTTTTCTAAAGGGAAGGTGGTAGCTATACCCCTCATCTGTGCTATAAGAATAACATTTAGAATGTGGCCAGGAATTATGGTGGCCTTGCAAAGTGGCAATAGTAGCTCTAAGTAGACTCTAAGACCCACAGACTTGCTAGCCCTGGGTAGTTGGCTAGGTTTCTGGCACCCAGCAAGAATTCCTTCCTGTTGAGTGGACCTTAAGTCCAATTAGACAAATGTTGGTCGCCATCAACATGTGAAGATCACTTATTGTACCTTTGCTTTGCCATGCTAGCCTTTGTTGTGCTTCATAAGAGTCATAGCAGGCTGGGACTATTAATTGCTTCCTCCCCTTATTAGCTGTTAACAAGACATTAAATACATAGATATAAACATGTGGAAAATGGTTAGGAACAGCATCAAAGACCCTACAATGTAGCTGGAAGACTTAAAAGTTGTAAAGACAGAAAGATTCCAAGTATTTGAATGTCAATTCTCTTTAAATTGTGCCTCTACAGATTCTGACTTATGGATTCTTCTTTAAACCCATTTATTTCCACGAATGTTAGCATTTCTCCAGATATGTCCTTTACAGGTGTGTCCCCGTTCTGACCAATACGCGTGCATCCTGGAAACACATGTTTTCCAGAGCCACCTATTTGCCAGTGAATTGCTGGTCTTCATCTCTGACATTGCTCTTCTAAGCAAGAACAGTGTCCTATTATAAGATGTTCTTGCTGAGCATCCCAGAGACAAATACTATCTAAATACATATGTGAACTTCTGTTCTTCCACCACTCTGACCCTCAATCTGTTTTTCTCTGAAAATTCCCATCTTAGTAAGTGACCCCACTATTCACACAGGTGGTTAAATCAAAAGGATAACCATCTTTCTTACCATCTAATTTTCCTGTGTCCCCGCAGCCCAGCCACCACCCTTCTTGACATTGGTGGGTTTATCTCTTGTTGTATCTGAAACATGATTACACCTTTTCATCCACCCCTTCAGCACCACCATCTAAGCGACTTCGTTTCCCCCCTCAGACATATTGATGGCATTCTGTTGCTCTCCCTTACCTGTTCATAACCCCACTTACACGGTGGTGGTCTGCCATCTTTGACACTGCCTAGCTCATCATTTCCTTCCCAGTCTTGCAGCCCTTTGGCAGCTTGTTCCTCAGGATCAAGAGAAATTTCTCTAGCGTAAATTACAGGGTTCGTCTTAATGCAGTTCCTGACAATTATCCCAATGCTTTTCATGCTCCATGCATATAATCTTAGCAGGGCTGTAAGTATAGGCTTTTAAATCTGACACCTGCCATTCCACCAGCTTTCCGGCGCCCCCAAGTTCACTTACATCTTTTCTAAATCGTCGTCAGCTACAAAATTTAAAGTTACTTTCTCAGGAAAGCCTATTCACCACACAAATTTATTCTTGGAGAACCGCCTCACGTAAGCAGCCAGAAAGAAAGTAAACGCACTTCAGCACCTTCTTCACAGGGCTACAGAAGACACATCTCAGAATTCTTATGTTCCAGGTGCTTAAAAAATTCTCCACTGGCTGCTACAAAAATTGAAAAGAAGTTTAGAAAGAAAGGTGTACATTTATTTCTGGAGTAATAGTAAAGACAGATATGATCTAATGAACATGTAAATAGAAAGTACTCAGCTGTGATTAATAGAAACACATAGACGTTCTTAACTGTGCCACTCTTTGAGGCCCTGATAAATTTATTTTTGAAGTTTTAAAAAATTATTTCTGTTTATTATTTTTATTTTTTATTTTTATCATTATGAGTATTTTCCTTGCATGCAGGTGTGTATACCATGTTTGTGCACAAAGACCAGAAGAGGATGATAGATCTCCTGGAACTGGAGTTAAAGATGGTTGTGAGTTACCATATGGGTAGTGGGAACTGAACCTGGGTTCTCTGCAGAGTAACAGGTTCTCTTAACTATTGGCCATCTCTCCAGCCCCCAAGAGAGATCTCTTGAAGCACATGGTGGTTTTTTCTACTTTATCCTATTGCTGAGAGCTAGACCACGGACTATGACCTGTCTATATTGTACAATGAATAAAAACTGAGAAGAGCTCAGCATGGATTCCAGAAGCACTGAAAGAAAAGAAAAGATAAATGAGAGGGCAGATGAAGAATCACTGGACTAGAACAGCTAGGAAGCTGTGGTGATGTCCATAGCCTGATGACAGAGACAGGGGCTCAGAGAAGAAGTTAGACAACAGCGATGACGAAACGTGACCCATCAGTGCTCCGGAGAAGTGGGGAGTTAACACTGAGAGCATCACAGATGAAGGGCCTACTGACGGCAGAATAAAGGGCCATATGCAAGCTAAGCAGCATCAGGGAAGACTACACATGCGTGATTCACCCTTTGTTGAGTGGCAGTTTTAGATTCACAACAAAAGTGAGGAAGAGTGCAAAGTTCTCAGATGCCCTTGGAACTTCCCCACACGCATGAGCTCCCACACTGTTGACATCCTGCACTTAATAGAATCAGCCAATCAGCACTGGCACATCCTTACAGCTCACTTCTGTAAGGTGTAGAGAAGCGCATCCAATATGTTCACACCATTGTACAGAATTAGCTTCCTTGAGTCAGCATAGATGAGACATACTGAAAGCGGAGAGTCCCGGCAGGCTCCTCACTAATGTCCCTATTCTGTCAAGGCACCCCTCCCTCCTCTCTAAGCCTTGGAGAGCAGTGATCATTTTACTGCCTCCACGGGTTTGTATTTCCAGAATGTCTCACTGCTGCAGAATGCAGTCTTTTTAGTCAGCTCTTTTATTTAGGAACATGTCATTGATGTTTCTCAATGTGTCTTCATGGATTAGCTGCTCACGTCTTCCAAATGCTAAATAGCATTCCCAGGTCAAGCTGTGCCATGACTTATTCATACATTCACCTGCTGAAGATCATGTTAGCTACTTCCAATCTGGGGCAGCTATAAGTAAAATGGCTATAAGGATTCATGTGCAAGCCTTCATGTGGAAGTAACATTTCAAATAATTCGGGTAAATACTAAAGGTCGTGACATCTGGACCACATTTAGTGTATGTTTAGTTTATAAGGGGTTGCCAAACTGTCTACACCACTGTGTATCTCTACCAGCAGTAAATGAGCTTCCATGATTCCACATCCTCACCAGTGTGGTGTTGTCAGTATTTTACATTTTTGCTGCTCTTCTTTTCGCAATAGTCTTAATCATCAACTTGATTATATAATTTAGAGTCACCTGGGACGTTCTTGTCACTGAAGGACTGTCTAGAATCAGGTTGGCCTGTGGTCACAGCTGTGGGGACTGTCTTCATGTAATGTTAATTAACGTGGGTTGACTCAATCCACTATGGGTGGCACCATTCCCTACACTTTAGTCCTGGACTCTAAAAGACTGATAAAGTGAGTTGGGCATTGGCATACATGCACTCACTTCTGGTGTAAGAGGTTTTTCTGTATTTGTGCTGCTTTCATTGGTGAATAAAGAAACTGTCTTGGCCTTTTGATAGGGCAAAAATCAGGTAGGCAGAGTGGACAGAATGGAATGCTGGGAAGAAGGTAGTGTGGCAGATGCCATGAAACTCCTGTCCGAGACTGATGCTGGTTAGACTCATGCTGGTAAACCACAGTCAAGTGGCAATACACATTAATGGAGATAGGTTAAACGAATATGTAAGAGTTAGCCAATAAGAGGTTAGAACAAATGGGCCAGGCAGTAATTTAATTAATACAATTTCCGTGTGGTTATTTTGGGTGTAAGCTAGCCAAGCGGCGGGACGGGGCTGCCGCTCCTCTCACTACACAATTCTCCCTGCTCTCGACTATGGATGTTATGTGATTGGCTCTTTTACGTTCCTCCTACCTTAGCTTCCTTATTATCGTGGAGATAACCGAGGAGTATTGACTAAAACAAACCCTTTCTCTTTCTGTGTATTTTTATCACTGCAATAGAAAAAAAAAACCAAGATAATGACAGTCATAATAACTAGTTACAGGAGATATTTTCTTTATCAGTTCCTTTAGATTTTCCATACGGGTTACCATACCATAAAGAGGTAAATATAATTTGGGTTTAATTTTGTGTTCTTTATATTCTTTTCTTCTTATATCATATTAGCTAAGACTTCCATGATCATGTTGATAAGGGGTAATGAGAAAAAATATTTTTGTCTTCTTCCAGATCTTAAGGGGAAATCTAGCTCCTAGCTTCTCACCAGTGAGTGCTTTGTTAGTAAGAAGAACAAGCTAACTGGGCTCTGTGTTACTATTTCCTGAATGGAATATCTGTTTTAAGGTCTTGTCTCACCTAGATTGATACTATTTTGTGAAGCAACAATTTTGATCTGAGTTAATCTATTTTGAGTATAAGCATTGAGAAAGAAGGACTGTCATCTGTTACCCAAGTAAATAACTTCATCTGCACACCAGAAGAGACTAACTGATTTATTTGTGCCAATAAATGGCACCTGGGAAATATACCAATTATATAAAAATAGACCTGTGAGTACTGCTGTGGAACAATTGCAGTGTGCTGTAAATATGTATTTTTTTCATTATTAATAAAAAGCTGATTGTCTAATAGCTAGGCAGGATTTGGGGGGGGCAGAGAGAATGCTAAGGAGAAGTGTTGAGTCAGAGGAGTCGCCAGGGGATGCAGAGGCAGCAAGACATGCTGGAGGATAGGTAAAGTCATGAGTCACTTAGCAGCACATAGATCAATAGAAATTGTTTAATTTAAGTTGTAAGAGCTAGTTAGTAATAAGTCTGAGCTATTGGCCAAGCATTAATAACAAATATTAAATCTCTGAATGGTTATCGGAGTGGCTACAGGACAAGAAAGCTCCACCTACATATGATGTTGCAATGTGGCACACCTACATCCACATAAGAACCTGAGAAAGCTTAAAAAGAGGTTCTAAACACACAAAAATGCCTTCCTAGTCTCATGTCTCTCATGCCAGCTGCAACACAGAAAGTCATCTCCCAGCCGCTACTTGCAGGCTTGAGCCACCAATGCAAGTCCTCCCAGCACACTGCATCGCAGGCTTTGGGTTTTACTCATGCAGACAGAAAAGGTTACAGATGCTTAGTAAAGACAGATCCAGATGGAGAAAAAAACAACAACAAAACAAAACTCTAAATGAGTTAGAGTGTGTTTAAAAATATATATAGGCTTGAGAGAAAAAAGATAAAGGGTATATACAGTTATAGATTAAAAATAGTTTAAAAATAATAAAATAAAGTCTTTATAAGGAAATAAAGTAATATTTTTTAAAAATCCTTGTAAAGATGGAAAATACACAGAGTCTGAATCTTGTATGTTATTGTGTTTTTAATATATATGTTTCTACTCTTATTTAGGGTATTTTTTATATTGATATAAATTTAAGGTTATTTTTGTTATAATATATTATATAAAAGTTTCTACTCTTGCAGCTCATTTAACAATGTAATGTAAATTTGTAGTCCTTGAAAGTTATACAAGCTATTTAGGAAAATAAAGAAATGCAAGTTGGTAGTTAGTCAACTATTACAAGTAAACTTGTAGTCATGTTAGGTATGTTTTCAAGGTCAAAGGATATATTTTAGATAGACAGGTGCACTTCAGAGTTCTACAGAACATGGCATTTAAGATATTTTAATAGATTTCTCCATCATGATCTTGACCTCCCTTGCTCATATATTCCCTAGTCCCTCTCTTTGATTGGATTCCTGGAGCTCAGCCTGGTGCTTGGTTGTGGATCTCTGCATCTGGTTCCATCAGTTACTGGATGAAAGCTCTATAATGATAGTTGGGGTATTAGCCAATCTAATTACAGTGGAAGGCCAGATCAGGCACTTTCTCCACTATTGTCGGGAGTCTTAACTGGGGTCATCCTTGTGGATTCTTGGGAATTTCCCTAGCACCAGGTTTCTCCCTAACCCCATAGTGGCTCTCTCTATCAAGATCTCTCTTTCATTGCTCTCCCACTCCACCCCTCTCTCTCCTCAACCATCTCATTCCCTCGTGTTTTCATCTCCCTCATGCCTTCCCTATACTGCCCCCTTTCACTACCAGTTTACTCAAGAGAGCTTCCCATGGCGATCCATGTGTCCCTCTTTGGATCTACCTTATTACCTGGCTTCTCTGGAGCTGTAGATTGTAGTCTGGTTGTCCTTTGCTTTACATCTAACACCCACTTATGAGTGAGTACACATTGTGCTTGTCTTTCTAAGTCTGGGTTACCTCAAGATGACTTTTTCTAGTTCCATCCATTTGCTTGCAAATTTCATGATATCATTGTTTATTTACAGCTGAGTAATACTCCACTGTGTAAATGTACCACATTTTCTTTATCCATTCTTCAGTTGAGGAGCATCTAGGTTATTTCCAGATTCTTGGTATCATGAATAATACTGCTATGAACATTGTTGAGCAAGTGTCCTTGTGGTATGATTGAGTATCCTTTGGCTATATGTGCAAGAGTGGTATCACTGAGTCTTGAGGTAGATTGATTCCCAATTTTCTGAGAAACCACCATACTGATTGCCAACGTGGCTGTACAAATTTGCATTTCCACCAGTAGTAGTGCAGTGTTCCATTGACTCCACATTCTCTCCAATATAAGCAGTCTTCAGTATTTTTGATTTTAACCATTCTGACAGTGTAGGGCCCACAGGTCTACCCCTCCTCCCAGGGCTCATATTGAGGATAGCTTGCAGTTTCTGGTAAACCACTTGTTGCATTTTCCAGCAAAACATTCTGTTTATTCCTGTGCTCTCTCTGCCCCCGCTGGTGGTTAGCTATAGGGCTGTTATTTACTCTGTTTTGAGCCTGGTAATTTTCTACCTGCCTGGGGGAATTGCCATTGTGTAGCAGTTAGGTATATAAGGTTTTTTCTAAGCTTGAATAAATGGCATTCAAGCATTCAGCATTCTCTCTTCACGGATGACCAATGTCTCTTGTGTTTCAATCTCCAGCCCTTTGCCAAACTCGTGAACCATCCAGTAGCACAGGCATTACAGTTGGAGGCCACCAGCAAGATTGGGAAGTAGGGACCCCTGAGAGATCACCCTTGGAAGGCTGGCCAGCAGGTAAGATATTGATGGTGAGGGTGAACTGAGGATGCAAGACCCGCAAATTTTAGCAGACAAAAAAAAAAAAAATACAACAGCCATCTGAACAGCATGCAAGGTTGCAAAATTTTTCTTAGGGGCCATTGCAGAGCAACCAGAAAGCTTTCCCATAAAATGGAAAACTGAAAAACCTGTATGGATAGAGCAATGGCCCCTAAGTAAGGAAAAATTACAGGCTGCTCATACCCTGGTCCAGGAACAGCTAAAGGCAGGATGCATAGTACCATCCACTTCTCCCTGGAATACTCCTATCTTTGTTATTAAGAAAAAGTCTGGTAAATGAAGGCTGCTGCAAGATCTAAGAGCAGTAAATGATTGTATGGAAATAATGGGGGCAACTCAACCTGGGTTGCCTCAGCCTGTGGGTATTCCTGCAGGATACTATCTTTTAGATATTTACCTGGAAGGATTGTTTTTTCACCATTCCACTGCATCCAAAAGATTCTGAAAAATATGCTTTCAGTGTACTGTCTGTAAATTTCAAAGAATTATATAGACACTTCAGGACAGCCTCTGTGAGCTGCAACCTCTTTAATAATTTTAAATTATTCTATAATCTGCATGCTTGTGTATTGTGATGTGATCTAAGGATTGAAATTTAGAAGAAAAAGAACTCTGATTACCAATGGCCATCTCTCAAGGGAAACACTTGAAAAATAGTAGTCAAAGAAACCAGTGTGGTCTGTGAACTTATTGGGTATTTGATAGATTCTGGTGCTCTGGAAAGACACAAATGTGTCCATCTGTGTTTCAGGTGTAACATACTCATGATGGTTACCTGTAAGCTTTGTTATAGCTGTTGTTTGTCATTCTGAGAAAGCCATTCCTCCCTAATTTGCTGAGAGATGGCATGAATGAGTACCAGATTTGCATTCCTGGATTGCAGGTTATTTGGTCATTCTATGTAATTCTTTGTTATACACTTTGAACTAGAATTGTTGATATTTTGTTGAAGATTTTTTGCATCAGTGATCAAAAATACTGTAGTTTTCTTTTTGTGTAAGATAGTCTGGTTCTGATACAGAGTAATACTGGCCTCATAGAATTAATTGGAAAGTCTTCTTTCTCCTAATTTTAAAAGAGAGATCATAGAAAACTGGTACAGTTTTCTGTTTCTGGAAACAATAAGGGCAGGATATTTTCTGTTTTGGAAGATTATATTGTTTATTTGTTCAGTGTTTTTAAAAGATAGAAACACGCCAAAATTGTTTATTTATTCTTGTCTCAGTTTTGCAGTGTTGTTTGAGAAGTTAGACTATTGAAACTCAGTTCTCAAATTTGTGGACAAAGTTGCTAGTTATAGTGTTATTACTCTTTTAATGTCCATGTGATCTATAGTGATGCCTCATTTTCCTTTTCTGATAATAATCATTTGTGCTTTGTTTAGCTGGCTAAGTTTTCATTCATTTTATTGATTTTTTTCTTCCCCCCAAACAATTTTCAGCTTAATTGATATCCTAGTATCAGTTTTATTGATTTCTACTTGCTTTGGATTTGTTTGTTTTTCTAGTTCCTTATGACAGAGACTGAAAGTGTTGATTCACAAACATTCCACATGTGAATTCACTGCTGTGTGTTTCCTCCCTAGCCCTGCACTTCTTCTCACATACATTGCTAAGTTGGGTTTTCATCTCATAAAATTTCTGTTATGTTATGATCTCATAAATTCTAATTTGTTATTGGGAAATATTACTGTTTGTTAGGTAATGTGCAATAGATTTTGGTCTGGCTTCCATCCTGCAAGGGAGACTTCTTTATACTTTATTTAGCTCTGTGTCTCTGTGTGTAAAAATATACATATATCTGACTATGCTCATGTAGCCTCCCTCTGGGCTATGTGTAATCTGCCAACCAGTCTATTTTTGTATTTTTATATACTTATGAAGGATCTTAAATAACCTAATCATAGGAAACCATCAGTTCATCATCTTGAAATTATTGTTACAGAGAAGTACTGTGGTGTGGGAGGTCATTCTGTCTATGTGTTGCTTTTACTGGTTAATGAATAAAGAAACTGCTTTGAGCCTATAGGAAAGCAGAGCTTAGCTAGATGGGGAAAACTAAACTGAATGCTGGGAGAAAGAAGGCAGTCAGTGAGAAGCCATGTAGCCCCACTGGAGACAACGCTGGAACTTTGCCTGGTAAGCCACAGCCTCGTGGCAAAACACTGATTAATAGAAATGGGTTAAATTAAGATGTAAGAGTTAGCTAATAAGAATCTAGAGCTAATGGTCCAAGCAGTAATTTAATCAATACAGTTTCTGGGTGGTTATTTTGGGAATGAGCAGCCAGGAACTAACTGGCAGTCTCCCTGCTAGAGTACTGTGAGCTTCTATATGAAAACATTGTTGAAATATAAATGAATCATGGATGTTAGGTGTCAGGATGGTAAGGCAGAGGAGTGTGACTGTGACCTTCATCAAGAGAGGTTTTGTGCTGGTGAGGCTTTTCTATCTCTGGCTTATATCTGTGTCCACATTCTGATTGTAATGTCATATTATGATTTTAAAACCCAGCATCATTTGAAGGAAGTAGGTAGAGAGTGCAGAGAATATTTTCATATTCATTTCTCTTTTCTCTCTTTTGTTTTTAAGGAGGAGAGTTGAGACAGTGTCCCACATAGTCCAGGCTGGGATTGAATTCCTGATAGTCCTGCCTCTGCCTTCTTGGATGCTAGGATTACAGGTGTGTGTCACAAGCCTGGCCTCATATTATCCTTAAACTGCATATGAGTCTAAAAAAATTTAAATGAGAAATGATAGTAGTATTATCAACTACTATATGTAATAGGAAACTATGACTATATAATTGTATAAATAAATGAATATCTGGGAGAAGAAAGAACTTTTATTTCCTCACAGACACTTACTAAGAAATGAAGAGAATTAAAATTCCATCATTAGAAAAACTCAGCAATTTATGGAATCTGTAGCCCTGAAATTCTCAGAGTTCAGTAGTACTAGGCCATTGGTAATGGCAGCATCCATTAAAATGAATGCTGAAATCAGAAATTAAAATTCAGTGAAAAGTGATCTGGGAAGTGACTCACTGGGCCAGCATGAAGACCTGAGTGGGTATCCCCAGCATCCATATACAAGCTGCACATGGTGGCATGTTAGTGTTGTAGGTAGGAGGGTGGAGATAGACAGATTCAAGAACTTGGTGGCCAACTAGCCTAGCCAACCAGAGAGTTCTGGGTTCAGTGAGGGACTCTGTCTCAAATACTAAGGTGAATGAAGACATCCAATACAAACCTCTGTTTTCTACATGCATGTGCACACACAAGGCAGGAACTTACTTCTCTGCATGCAATGGACTGCAATTTATTTTTTATGAAACGCAGTGTTTACATAGTCTTGAAGTACCTCTCTATGGAATGCTAATTATGAAGAGCAACTCTAAATGATACAAGAAAATGGAAATGCCACCTGACCACCACAGATTAAAGCTGTATGCACACCCAATCTGACCACCACAGGTTAAAGCTGGATGCTAACAACAGAAAGTTTACAAACTCATAAAAACTGAACACCTCACTACCGAATGACAAACAGATCAAGAAAGAAATTAAAGACTTCTAGAACTGAACAAAATGAATACACAACATACCCAAACAGATAGGACACAATGAAGGAGGTTCTAAGAGGCAAATTCATAGCACTAAGTGCCTACATCAAAGAGTTGGAGACATCTCATACTATTAACTTAACAGCACACATGAAAGCTCTAGGATAAAAAGAAGAAATCACACCTCAAAGAGTAGATGGCAAGAAATAATCAAACTCAGGGCTGAAATTTATGAAATAGAAACAAGCAAACAACAACAAAACACTACAAAGAATTGATAAAAAAAAAAAAAAACAACAAGCTGGTTCTTTCAGAAAAAGCAGTAAGATTGACAAACCCATATCCAAATTAACTAAAAGGCAGAGAGAGAATACCCAAATAAACAAAATTAGAAATGAAAGGGGGATATAACAACAGACACCAAAGAAATAAGGAAAATCATAAGGATATACTTTAAAAACCTGTACTTCATCAAATTGGAAAATATAAAAGAAATGGATAATTTTCTTGATATATGCCACTTATCAAAATTAAATCAAAATCAGCTAAGCAATTTAAACAAATGTATAACCCCCTAATGAAACAGAAGCAACAATTGAAGTCTCCCAACTAACAAAAGCCCAGGGCCAGATGGTTTTAGCACAGAACTATAAAGACTTTTAAAGAAGAGTTAATGCCAATACTCCTCAAATATTACACAAAATAAAAGCAGAAGGAACACTGTCCAATTCATTTTATAAGGCCACAGTTACACTAACACCCAAACCACTTAAAGACCCAACAAAGAAAGAGAATTACAGACCAATTTCCCTTATGAACACAAATGGCACAATTCTCAATAAAGTACTTGCAAACAGAATCCAAGAACACATAAATAAAAGATCATCTTCCATAATCAAGTAGGCTTCATCCCAGACATGTAGGGGTGGTTAAACATATAGATCAATAAATGTAACTCACTATATAAAAAAAACTGGAAGACAAAACCACATGATCATTTCATTAGATGATTAAAGGCCTTTGACAGAATCTAATGCCTCTTCATAATAAAGGAAGGGATTAGGGATACAAGGAACATATCTCATCATAATAAAGACAGTTTACTGCAAGTCCATAGCCAACATCAACTTAAATGGAGAGAAACTCAAAGTAATTCCACTAAAATCAGGAACAAGTCAAGGTTTTCCACTCTTCCATATCTATTCATTACTGTCCTTGGTATCTTAGCTAGAGCAAGAAGAGAACTAAAGGAGATAAAGAGGCTACAAATTGGAAAGGAGAAGTCAAAGTATCTTTGTTTGCAGATGATATGATAGTATGCATAGTGACCCTAAGAGTTCCACAAGGAAACTCCTACAGCTGACAAACACTTTTTGCAAAGTAGCTGGATACAAAATTAAGTCATAAAAATCAGTAGTTCTTATGTATACAAATGACAAATATGAACTGAGAAAGAAATCTTGGAAATAGCATCTTTCACAATAGCCTCAAATAATATCAAATATCTTGGGATACTTCTACCAAGCAAGTAAAGACTTATATGACAAAAACTTTGAGACAAAGAAAAAGAAAGAAAGAAAGAAAGAAAGAAAGAAAGAAAGAAAGGGGGGAGGGAGGGAAGAAGGAAGGAAGGAAGAAAGAGAAAGGAAGGAAAGAAGGAAGGAAGGAATTTAAAAAGATTTCAGAAGATGGAGAGATCTCCCATGCTTAAGGATCAGTATTATAGTAAAAATGTATTATAGTAATATAGGAAAAACGGCCATCCCACCAAAAGCAATCTACAGATTCAGGCAATCCTCATCAATAATCCAACACAATTATTCACAGATTTTGAAAGGACATTTTTTTTCAGCATCATATGGTAATACAACAAACCCAGGATCACTAAAACAATCCTGAATAATAAAAGAACTGCTGGAGGTATCAGCACCCTTAATTTCAAGTTGTACGTCAGAGCTGTAATAATAAAAACAGCATAGTGTTGGAACAGAAACAGAGATGTTGATCAATGAAACAGAATTGAACACCCAGGCATAAATCCACACACCTATATACACCTGAGCTTTGATGATGATGAAGAAGAAGAAGAAGAAGAAGAAGAAGAAGAGGAGGAGGAGGAGGAGGAGGAGGAGGAGGAGGAGGAGGAGGAGGAAGAAAGAAGAAGAAGAAGAGGCCAGAAATACACACTGGAAAAAAAGAACATCTTCAACAAATGACACTGGTCAAACTGGATGTCTGCATGTAGAAGAATACAAATAGATCCATACTTATCACCCTGCACAAAATTCAATTCAATGTGGATCAAAGACCCCAATATAAAACTAGATACACTGAGCCTGACAGAAGAGAAAGTATGGGAATAGCCTTGAACTCTTTGGCACAGAAGAAGACCTTCTGAACAGAGTACCATTAGCACAGGCACTAAGATCAACAATTAATAGATAGAACCTCATGAAACTGAGATGCTCCTGCACAGCAAAGGATACTGTCATTCAGACAAAGTAGCAGCCTACAGAATGGGATTTTTTTTTTTTTACAAACAAACTACACAGCAGATATAGGGCTAATATCCAAAATATATAAAGACCTCAAATAACTAGAAATAGCCAAATTGAAAAGTGGGGCACAAGTCTAAACAGAATTCTCAAAAGAGGAAACCCAAATGGCTGTGGAGCACTTAAAGAAATGTTCAATATCATCCATAGCTGTCAGAGAAATACAAATCAAAACTACTTTGAGACTTCATCTTACATCCATAGAAGGCTAACATACATAAAACAAGTGACATCTCATGTTGGCAAGGATGTGGAGTAAGGGGAACGCTCATCCATTGGTGGTGGGAGTACAAACTTGTACAGCGACTACAGTGTGGAAACCAGTGTGGCAGTTCTTCATGAAGATGGGGATCCATCTATACAACACTTGGGCGCATACCCAAAGGTTGCTTCATCCAACCACAAAGACATATGTTCAACCATTTTCATTGCTGCTCTATTCATAATAGCTAGAAATTGGAAACAACTTAGATGTGTCTCAACAGAAGAATGGATAAAAGAATATGGTACATTTACACAATGGTACATTTACTCAGCCATTAAAAAAAAATAAAATTCAAAGGTAAATGGATGACACTAGAGAAAAAAATCATTGTGAATGAGGTATCCCAGACCCAGAAAGAGAAATATGGTATGTATTCACTTAGTTCTTAAGTCAATAATGACCAAGCTATAATCCATAGAACTGAAGAGGTTTGGTAGAGAGTAAGTAATGGGGGTCAGCAGATAGGTCTCATTAGGAAAGGGAAGTAGAGTATAACTATGGATGGATGGGAGGTGGAATGGGAAGAACAGGTGGGGAAGGGAGATGGGGGAATGAGGGAGAAAATATGGGGGAAAGACAGCTAAAATTAAGAACCATTTGGGGGTAGAATGGAAACCTAACACAGTAAATGCTTCCTAAAATATATACATATATGAAGGCAATCTAAATGAAGTCACCAAACAACAACTATCTCTTGTCACTAAGGAAGCTACCAATATCAGAACTGAGTTACTTCTAATTGAGTCGTTGGACAAAGGGGTCCCATAGCAATCCCCCAAACACCCCAGGATATTGACACGACTGGTCGCTCTCCACAAAGTGACACCAAGGCCCCATTGCTAAAGCCGACACCTACACAACTCACTGAACATGGAGAAGTTGAGAGTGAGAGACCTGGGAATACTCAGCCCTAAACAGGATGTCTCCAGAAAATCCCTGCCCTCGGGGATCAGGGAACCTCAGAGGAGGCAGAAAGAGTGTGAGAGCCAGAGGGATGGAGGACACCAAGAAAGCAAGGCCCTCTAAATCAACAAGACCAAAGCTCACAGGAACTCAGAGAGGCTGGAGCAGCCTGCACAGGACCTGACAATATGTGTGTGTGTGTGTGTGTGTGTGTGTGTGTGTGTGTGTGTGTGTGTGTATGCTGCTAGTTTAGTGCTTATGTGGGATTCCTGAGTGTGCAAATGAGGTCTCAGTTTCTTGTGCCTTCTCTTGGGCTCCTTTTCTTCTGTCTATTTGTTTTGTCCAATCCCAATGTCAGTTTTTGTTTTATCTTACTATAATATATTTATTTTATTTAAAATAAATAAATAATAATAAAAATCTCTTGGAAACACCTTGCTCTAGCAGTCATGCTGCTGAGGTAACAAGTCCTTCATGAACCTCATGGGACAGGAACAAGTCTCTGGACTGGAGGGACAGTAATTGCTTCACCTCACACTGTTGAGTTAAAGGTCAGAGAGGGAAGACATCCCAGCACAAACTAGAAGCTTCTTGAACAATAGAAATAGCACTGATGAGAACCACACATTGCCAAACACTGATTGAGAATGATTTATTAAGGCCCAATTAGTATGCTTTTCAATTCAAATAGCCCTTATCGCCCCATCAATAAAACTCCAAATTCATTTCACTCATTTCCAGTATAAATTGTCTGCACATTGTGTAAACTCTCAACAAATCTTTTTCCTGCTAACTGGCTCTCCATCTACTTAAAAGAAAAAAAAAACAAAAAAACAGGCGCACTTTATGTGCTTTCCCTCCGTGCAGACGAAGGCCACCCTCCACCTTCCTCCTCCCTAGAATGCCACTCTCTCCAGGACTTCTTTCTCTCAGACATCCTCCTGACCTTTCCACACCTGCTTCAGGGCTGTATTTCTTCCTTGTTGCTCCTTATAGCGCACCAATAGAACCACTAGTCACCCGGGACAATGTACCAGGCATCTCTGCACACAAGCATCTATTGGGCGGTTATGGAGACCACACAGCAGCCAGTTGCTAACATACCCCACACAGGCTACTTGGTACAGCAATGCTGGACTCACTTCTAACGTCTGATTTCTTTTTGTTTCCTTCAATGCTACCTGACAGCCATGGCTGCCAAGAAGGGGATCACCATTTCCTCAAAAAACGAAAGTGAAATTGCTAGTTACATTAGGGCATATTGGTTATTGGGAAACATCTTGTTAAGAACTCATTCTCAACTAGAGTAGCCACTGTGTTTCTTGTGTAAAAAGGTAACTTTGGGAGCATGTAGCACTGCCACCTCCGCAGTTTGAAAGTAAAATGTCCCTTTTTATAGAGTGAAAACACATGAGGACAATTCACATTCTAAAAAGTAGGTACTTCATGGGAACAGTTCCTAAGTAAATAATCAATGATACTGGCAAAGTTTTATGTACACAAGATTCTTCCAATATTATAACAATAAAAATTAAAAAAAACCTAGTCAACAATACAGGAATGGTTAAATAAACTGAGCTGCATCCATTAAATGGAATATTATATAGCCACTAACACTGTTTTTGTAAAAAAAAAATTAATGCCATAGGAAAACCTGGCAATTCTGAAAGAAAAAGTTACAAAACATTTTACAATATCATCCCAATTATGTCAAAAGTATATAATATATGTCTGTAGGCATACATGCATGAGTTGGTAAAGATGGTTACTTCCAGGTTATAATAACAGCAATCTTTCTTTTTTATTCTTTTTTCACACAGTTCTGCAATTTTCAAGTTTTCTATAGTAAGTATGCATTATTTTATAACTTGGAAAACCACAGGCTTTAGAAAAAATCCACTGCTGTCCTGGCTCTAAGAATGCACTTGGGGATCTTATCTATGCAGGGACAATGCTACTGCACTTCATCTTCTTGTGGTTTTAGAGCACATGCTCTTTGGATGAAAAACACACACTCCCTGACTTCCGTGTGTGCTCCAATACCTTCATTGTAAGGTAAAGTGGTGAGGTTATTATTGTCCCTTCTTCCCTAGCCTAACCGAATACTGATTTTTACTAGATTGTTCTATCCCCTAGGAGATTTAAAATAGTATCCTTTTATCTTTAAAGAAAACATACTGTATACACATGCCACATGCTTGCTTTCTAAACAAACACAAAAATCATTCCAATTTACAGTTTTCCTCCATAGTGGAAAAAAAAATTCTCCTATGTCAGTTTAACAGTCTTTTCCATCACTAGCATGCTGACAGGAATAACATACTTATTAGATGAAATGTATCCTCCAGACTTTTTTGTTTTGCTTTGTTTTATATTTTAAAGGGGAAGCCTGTGTGAAGTTGTCCACTCAATTTGGCAGATTTTTTTTTTTTCTGGCTTAGGCCAAACCACATAAAATCTTTTAAGTCTAGTTAGTGAAGGCTACATGGTCACCCCAGAGTCTGTTTCTGAATTCCACTGCCAAACACTTTCTATTTTCCAAAGGAGAAGATGGGGGCTGCCACATAGGTTCATCTTCAGTCTACATCAAGTCTCTTGGGTCTCGGGACAAATACTGCCATTGGTTAGTGTTTAAGTATGGGAGTGTCTTCCTGTCCTCTGGCTCCCCACCTTGCCCTGGCAATGGGGCGGGGGTGGGGGTTCACAGCTTCACAGAGGTTGGCTAGCTTTCTTCTAAACCACAGAGTGGTCATTGCTGTGAACTCCAGCCAGAATGGTGTGGTTAAGGGAGGAGGCTGAGCGGTCAGAGCCTTCTGTAGGGCCATTGGGATTCTCATTGCGCTGGCAGCACAGGATCTGCCTGAAGGTGGCGCTCATCTCTTTGTCGCGGTAGGAGTAGATGATGGGGTTCATGGCAGAGTTGAACTCAGCGAGAAGGAGGAAGAACTTCTCATAGGCCAGGACGTCGCACTGCGGGCAACACACATCCAGCAATAACAAGACCAGTCCCGGAGTCCAGCAGACAATAAAGGCACCTACGGTAACAGGAGAGGGATCAGGTATTAGAAGGAGAATAATGAATATCATTATGAAATGTATATAACCAAAAAGTGACATGACCTCAGGTCTGTGTGCAAATCATGAGACAAGAGCCATCAATCATGGAGACAAATGAAATGTTTGCTTCTGAAACACAAGAATAATCACCTTAATGAAAAGCTGTTGATTCAAGTCCCACTTAAATCTGAGGATGTATGACATATTTATAATTTTGAACACAGAACACAGAGTTTGATAACAGCTGCTCCACAAGAAAATGCATCAGGAATACACACTACTACATAAGTTCTTAGGAAAAAAATCTCCTAAAGGCATGGTTGGGGTAGGGATGGGGCTTTTGCCTCCACGATTAGTGAAGGTACAGTTTCTGCTGCCTGTCTATCAGGGCATAAGTCATTGCTTTCTTTGCCTTTTGGGGAACTAGGTAGTTTGAATTTTTGTCTCATGTTTTCTCATCTGAAAAACAGGCATGGTCTATTTACCTCTTGGGTTGGTTATAAATTGCAAATGGATGCAAAAAAAATAATCACCCAGTGTACATTAATAACCCCAACCAACAATGTTGTTTTTCCATGCTCTCTGGCATGTAAACAGCAGCTTCCAGTGATGAATGTTTTTGTTTTTAACCCAATAATCAAAGTTCTTGCATACACTTTACAAATGAGAACTCACCTAATCTGCACACATAGCAGGCAAAATTAACCCTCACTGTACAAACAGAGAAACTGAGACCCAGGAAGTTTAAATACCTTGCTTAAAAGACCACTACACTGGAAAGGGGTTAGCAAGAGGCAAATCCCAGGTTCTCTCCTCCAGGAGCCTGGCTCTGGAATCCACATTCCTGAGAGTACTACATTGTCCTTCCACTCCTAGGGAGTTCCAAAGTTAAGCATTTGTAACCAAACATTATGCTTCAGCTGTTCTCTAACTTAGATCAATTCTCTGCTTCCTCCCCAACAACTAACTTGCCTAAAGGTGAGATGATCCTTTGGTGAGATGTTCCTGTTTCATGAAAGAGTCTGTGAGACATTCTGCAGACACAGAAGAAAGTGACTGAACTGTCTTTAAAATTTCCTGCTTCATGGAAATGTCTGCTGGATACTATATGGGCCTGTAGGCTGAAGATGGATGCCCCAATGGTACAGAAGAACTTTGGGTAACCTGTCCAGGCAGTGAGATGTCTCTGTCATTTCTAGAGTTTTGGAAGTTGCTTATAATGCCCTTTCTGTTTACTTAAGTAATATTATCTCCTTCTGGAGTCTTTGATGGAGTTAAAGAATTTATAGATGTAGTTTTCCTTAGTTATAATAAAAGATAAAGTAGATATAAATATTGTAACTGTAATTCTTGCTTGATAACAGTTTTGTTATATGTAATTTTACTAAGTTAAAGCCTTCCTTTTTGTTTAAACAGAAAAGGGGAAATGGTGTAGGAGGTTCTTCTGTATTTGTGTTGCTTTCGTTGGTTGAATAAAGAAACTGCCTTGGCCTTTTGATAGGGCAGCACTTAGGTAGGCGAAGTAGACAGAACTGAATTCTGGGAGGAAGGAAGCAGAGAGAGAAAGAGAGAGAGAGCCGCTATGGAGCTGCCAGGTCAGACATGCTGAATCTTTCCTGGTAAGCCACCACCTCGTGGTGTTACACAGATTGGTAGAAATGGGTTAAATCAAGATGTGAGAGTTAGCCAATAAGAGGCTAGAGATAATGGACCAGGCAGTAATTTAATTAATACAGTTTCTGTGTGATTATTTTGGGTGTAAGCTAGCAGGGCAGCCAGGACCAAAAGCAGGCCTGCTCCTCCTGTTACACTACCCTGTATTATTAAGATTTTTCTTATAATCACACATGGTTTGGAAATTCAGATAGGAAAAGATGTCATCCTATCTTATTTAGTTCCTGAGATCACTTTCCATTTGGATCTGAGGGAATGTGTAAGTTACGAGATGATTAACTAGCCCTGATGACTATGTTGTCTTAGCATGTGCTGGGCTTCTTCTACTGAAGGAATGGGAGCCAGTGGAGCAGTATGTGCCATTAGACCTCATCTAAGAGGCCCCATGTTGGATAGACAGCTATCTAGTACACACAGGCTGAGTAGGGAGAGCCCTCGCATGCACTGTAATCTCTATATCCATACAGGTACACACGGTGGTGCTGGCCTTGGTGTACGTCAACTTAGGTGGGAGTACTCAGCTTGGATCAGTCTCAAGGAATGAGTTTCATAAAAAGTATACAAATGTTATTTAGTTTCTAAACTGTCCAACCTTGAATCTTGAATGTGAGCATTCTTCTTTTTCTTTATTTCTCTCTCTCTCTCCCCCTCTCTTTCTCTTTCTTCCTTCCTACCTTTCTTTCTCTCTTTTTTCCCCCAAACCTTTTCAGCAGGGAAATACAAATAGAACAAGAAAGAAAGGTCCCCATAAAGCTCTTTGTTCTGTAACACTAATGCGTATTGGTTTTAAACCGCTGTTCACTTTGAAGACCATCCAAGGTGCTTCGTTTTTCTTATAAATACAATACTCTCAACTCTCCTCAGAGAAGGAAAATAATATTCCAAATCACAGCAGATAATAGCCAGACCACTCTCTGAACCTCACCAAAAGTGTTAACAGAGCCTTCACTCCAAGTCGCTGAATTTCCTTTATTGAAAACCACTCAGAAAGCTAAACATGAAGGGAAATCAAAGGAATGCCTCTTGGGTTTCAGAAATAATGCCTTATTCATTGAGAAGCCAGGAAAGAAATTATTCTCAGGGTGGAAAATGCTTGGATGGAAAATGCATGGTCCCATTATTCATCTACTTGGAACACACACACACACATACACACACACACACACACACGAATGGGTGTGTAATTCTAAAAGTTCCTTTTCTCTTTTCTTTTATCAAAGCTCTAATTGAGCTCAAGTTCAGAACTTGACTGGCTACAAGCACAGGCAGATATATTTTAAATAAAACACCCTCTTTCCCCTGTTGGCAACAGAAAGGAAAAGCCCTTTCTCTCATGCAGTTGCTCAGGCAGCTTGACTTGAGCAGGAAAGAATCCAGATACGGTCATGGATTGCTTATGATTTCTTCCAATGCTAAAATTCAAGAAGAACGTGGTCTTTAAGGAAAGAGAGGTCTCTGGAAATGAGACTTTGGCCTTCATTTTTAGACAAAAAAAAATGTGGGTGGTGGGTGGCACATGCCTTTAATTCAGAGGCAGACAGATCTCTGTGAGTTTGAGGCAGCCTGATCTCTAAGACAGCCAAGGCTGCACAGAGAGAGACCCTTTCTTCAAACAACAACAACAACAACAACAACAAACCAAACTAAAAAACCTCCTGTTAGATTTAGCCACAGGAAGTGGGACATGCCACATCCTGACAGGAGCTAGCCCATGTGAACACTGTGTGAAGAAATTCAAGAGTCCTCTCCCCGCTCTGCCACTGGAAGGAACTGGTTTCAGAACTGTGATTAGGCCCAACCACACCGTCTCAGAATCTTCAAGAGGCAATCAAATGTCTTAGTGATGAATATTTGACAGCCTCAGAAATCCACACTGAAACCCAATCACATGGACCTTTCCCTTCCTCTTTCCCTTCTCTTTCTCAGGGGAGTCTTGAATCAAACTGACCCAGAGACAACAGTGTACAATAGGAGGGGAACAAGGGGCCTGGAAAAGTCCAAGGTGGCTGGGCTCCTAAATCATAGGGACTGCATAGCCTAAAATCAAATTTGCTCAAGTTACGATTTCCCTCTGAGCTTCTGAGAACGAAAACGTCATCCATTTTTTTTTCTTTTTAAAAATATGTAGTCAACTCTAACTGAGTTGGGTCATACAGCTCCGTGTGTGCAAGATGGACCATATGCAGTCTGCAGAGAGTGACTGTGCACACACATCCACCCGCATGTGTAGAGGTGTGAGGATGAGCTGAACAAAATCCCCATTTCATTATCTGTAAAGCGAGCAGCAGCGGCTCTCTTCCTACCCCGCGGGGCACGAGGAGCAATTTGCAAATGTCTGCTCCCCAGTGCCACCAGGAGTGGCACAGATGAGAAAGCTTGTGCATACAGCTCAGGCGTAGACCCTCGGCACAAAAGAGCATGTGATAAGCGCCATGAAGACTTGGCATTTATAGAGCTACACAGATGGCCAGTGTGTCCCAGGACTCACAGTGAGGCATGAGAAAGAAACCAAGAAGGCAAGGGGGGGGGGCACAAGGAAGCACCTCAGCCTCAGATGGCTCTGCAGCTTTTCAGCTCCCTGCCTCACAAGATGCAAAATAAAAACAACAGAGAATGCCAGTGGGAAGACTGCTTTTGGTATTCTGTCTATTAATATTAATATTAATATGGCATATTTCTGACGGCAGATTCTCTACAGACCCAGGCACAAAACCGAAGAATGATATTCAACAGTACGAAAAAGAGGAAGCACAAATAGTTTGTGGTTATATACTACAAAGCCAGAAGTGGCAGAAGGGAAGATGTCCAAGGCCAGGAAAACCCTGTGTACTGGCTAAGACATTCATTTTCCAGCCTAGCACTGGTTCCCAGCCTAAGACTCATGTAATAGTAATGGAAGTAGAAGCTTGTAAGGAATAATGACCGTCATTTTAATCTCATTGGCCTCAACCGTCAGATTTTCATTTAAGATACAGATTAGTGATAGTGGAAGAAGAAATGACCAAGATAAATAGAATGTGTGAGCGTGCGTGCATGCGCACATATATGTATATATACTCGGTTATTTCTAGTTTCTGCAATAGGAATAAGTAGAACCTGAATTAGGGCAGCAATGAAGGGAAAGAAGTGTAGAAGCCTGGGAAAGGACTTATGAGGTTGTCCTCCCCCTGATGGGAGTCTGGGGTGATATCTGGGGTGATAGTCAAACTAAAAGAAACATCACGGGTAGTGCCTTGTGCTGAAGAAGGAAGCAAGAGAAAGTACTAGACTGGTATTTTGTTGGTGGGGGCGGGGAGCAATAGTGGACAGCCTGGGTAGTCATGTGTGTTTTGTCTGAGGTGTCTGAAGGATATCAGATAGGGACCAATTTCAAGTCACCCTTCTAGGCTCCTGGAAGGCTGAGACTGGGGAGCCTCTCAGGATACAGAAAGGTCCCCCAGTTTGTCTCAGTCATAAGGAAGATGGGACCAGGAGGCTATTCAAAACGTGTCTGAGGGTTGCCTTTCTTACACATCTGTCAAGGCAATCTTGGAGGGCCTGATGCCTACATAAATGGAAAGAGAGGTACTGGAATGTTGGTGCAAGAGGCAGGAAGGAAGGGAGCAGCTTTAGAACAAGAGGGCACAGCTGCAAGCCACAGTCATATACCTCTGACTATACAGCCCCCCAACGGCATGATGCTCACCACCACTCAGCCGCTTTTCTGGAATGGCTCTTTCCTAACCAGTTGATCTTTGCTTCTTTTCTTCCATATGAAGCACAAAAACCAAAGACAAAACAGGCAGCAGGGGCCAGAGAGGACCCCTAGGAAGAGAGCCCAAGATTTCAGATGAGCAAGGCAGAAAGCATTTCCAGTCTGGCCTGGCAAAGTTGTGTTTTCACAAAATAAATTCAGCAATTCCACAGATTTGGAACTAGCCAAGGCAAATCAATTCTATGCTAGCCCCACACCCAGGTTAGCCTCTCCATGGCCTGGTTCATTTCATGTCTCTGATGAGGATTCCAGAAACTTTCTTTTTCCCTTAGTGCCACTGAATTTGTGTCTTCCCTCAGGGCAGGCCCGTTGTATTCCAGGACCCATTCAAATTTCAGTTCACCTCTTAAGGTCCATTGTGATTCTGCTGTAACAGCTCTCACCTAATCTTAAAGGACTCTGCTAGGAGGCTGTTGTGGGATATTTTGATGGCAAGCTGACACTCCTGAGACTGCCAATAAAGTTTACTTTGAATCAGAGGGCGGAGCTAGTTACTAGCTGACCAAAATTAGCCATAGAGTATGTAGAGGACTCAGGACATAAAGAGAGACACAGGATGTAGTAGGGAGGGATTTAGAAAAATTCTCAGTCTTTTGGATGGAAAGAGGAGTGGGGGAGGTCACTGGTCGCTTCTCTGCCATTTCTCTGATCAATTAGGTTCTTTCCCTGATATCTGACTCCCAAGTTTTTACTGATAAAGAATAATTTTACAGATAAATGCTTCAGGTAGTGGACCATAGATATAATAAAGCTTATTCTTCTGTCCAGCAGCTAAGGGGTCATTATGATGTAACTCGAGGTGGTGTTTTTGAACAGTAATGGGGGTTAAACCCAGAGCCTCAGGCATGCTAAGCAAATGCTTTACACTAAGATAAATCCCCAATGTCTTCTAACATTATTTTGAGAGATGCTCTTACCAAGTTGCCCAGGTGAATCTTGAGCTAGAAAAATCTAGCCCAGATGGGCCTTGAAATTTCAGCCTTCCTACCTCAGCCTCCCGCTTGTGCCACCAGTTCTAGCTTGTGCTGGCCTCTGAGATGAAAGCTTTTTTCTAGAAGA
Organism: Ondatra zibethicus; assembly: GCA_004026605.1. Lineage (NCBI taxonomy): Eukaryota > Metazoa > Chordata > Mammalia > Rodentia > Cricetidae > Ondatra > Ondatra zibethicus. The sequence goes on from PVIU01005877.1 coordinate 103,839, forward strand.
AGAACCTAACCTAGATTATCATACATTAATTTCCCTGCCCATTGAAAAGAATTGATTCATGTGTTTTATGTCTATCTTTTTTGAAAATTATTTTTAATCATATGTGTATGTTTGTCTGTGTCCATGGATGCCATGTTTGTGGGTACCTATGGAAGCCAGAGGTGTTGAGACCCATGGAGCCTGAGTTCCAGGCAGTTATGAGCTGCTTGACATGGGTGCTGGGAATCAAAACCAAGTCCTCTGTAAGAACAATATACATTTTTACCTATTGAGCCCCGTGTTATGTCTATCTTAACACCAATTCTGCTCCACCTAGTTAATGTCGATAATTTCTACATCCATTTTGTAACCCTTGTGCATGTTTCGTGTGTTTGTGTGTGTTGGAAGTCAGAGGAGTGTGTGTATGTGTCTGTCTGTGTGTGTCCATGTGTGTGTCCGAAGTCAGAGGAGTGTGTGTTCGTATGCACGTGTGTATGTGTCCATGTGTGTGTTCTTATGAGTGAATGTGGTTGCAGCTGTGCCATAGTGCGTGTGTGGAGGTCAGAGGACAATCTCAGGTGTTGGTCCTTGCCTTCCACCTTGTTTGAGGCAAGGTCTCCCTTGTTCGCCGCTGCATACACACAGCTAGCTGCCCAACAAGCTTGCTGTCCCCTAGGGCCCTGCATCCCCTTCTTCATGTCATAACAAATGGCAGGCGTTCAGAGTTTATAATTTTATTCATGGAGAGGTATGCTCTGGTATTTCCATTACTCAATGCTAAGAGCAACGCTTACAGACTAGAGAAGAGCATTAGCAGCACACAGACCTCCATGCAGAGCAGAACGGTCATTACCTTCTCTCTTGACATTCCTGTGTCAGAGTCTCTGTCCTCCAGCTCTATCCTGACCTAGCACTCCAGCCTTTCCTCTGTGCAAGAGAGTGTCAACATCCTTCCCTCTAACACTATTTACACCTCTTAGCATTCAGCAGCGTTTCGCACACACATTCTCTGGCCACTACTGCAGGCTCCAAATCTTAATCCTGCAATTGTACATTGGAAAGTACACATTCACATGATTTATGTGTTAGTGTCCTCTATTGTGGAGGAAACCTCTACGCAAAACAGCCAGTAGAAACCACTTCCCACTATACTCCAGCTAAGTGCGGAACGCCTCTTGTAACAGACTCCTGACCTCACCAATGCCTCTTCCTCCACAATCCTTCCCTACAGTTCAGCTGGTACACACTGGCCAGAACGACCTCTTACAAAGAAAACAACTCACAATATGTCACTTTCCAGAGCCTTCTTACTTGAAATCACAACCCTGGTCCACAATGCTTCGCACATGATCACCTCCTCTTGGCTGCCACTGATGTCAACTCACCTCTCATTTACTAGGCTCCACCCACACAACTTGCTTATTATTATTTTTTTTAAACTCTACAGGTCCTCCCCCTGGAAATACTCTTCTGTGGCTCTTCATGACTACTTACTATTAAATGTCATTTCCTTTAAAGGGCTGTTCTTGGTTATCCAAACAGCCTGTCGTCTTTTAGTGAAGGGCATTAATAACACTTTGATCTTTAAGACAGAATAGTCGTTATATTTCCACTGCCGCCACCACATTATCTCACTTTACTATCCTCAGGTCCCTGTGTGTGTATCCAAAACTATGTTATTTATTGCCTTACATTTCAGTACCTGTATGGTGGCTTATAAACATCTGGAACTCCAGTTCCGGCAATCTGATGACTGTTTTTGGCTTGTATAGGTAACAGGCATGCACGTGGTACATAGACACTCATTCAGACAAACTAGCACACACATCAATAAAAATAAATGTCTTTTAGGATGTTTTATCTAGAATATATACTGCCATGTGGAAAGACTTTTAAGAGATGCTACAGGACATTCAAAGGGTCACAAGGTGGACCTCTCATGCAAACATCTTAATACAAATGCATTCCTTACTACAGTATAAACTAACCGGCCTTGATTAATGCTGATAGGATCGTCCATAGAGTCTGAGGGATCAGAAGAGTAGGGTGGGTCAGAAGCCCAGAAAGACACAGCCCAGCCATGTTTCTGCCATCTGAATGGTATAATAGATGATGTTGCCTTCAAGAAACACTCTGTAGTCTGGACACGGCTGTTAGTAGATGTCTAGGTACAGAATGCTAGAGTCTACATCTAGGCTGTCTCCCAAAGGTCCATGTGGTCAAAGCTTAGTTACCAGTCCATGGCATTATGGAATCTTCACCTTCTTCCTCCCCCATTTACAAGCATATATGTAACCACACTCTTTCTGGAAAGTTTGCTTAAGCTGGAAACCATTTTCTCTCAGAGCACTGTGCTCAAGAACGGGATGCTGCAGCTACGACACCTGATGGCACTCCCACTCTAGCTGCGGATTTATGGGTCTTCTCAATTACACATGCGCTGACTTTCTGCTTTCTAGACACTTTACCTTCTCAGTGACTTTTAGTGTGCCACTGCCCGCCCTCTCGCAGTTTTCCACTGCTCCCTCAATCTAACTCCCACTCCTTCTTCACCTGTCATTACTTTCAGGATGCCTGCCACAACACAACGAAGTCAAAACCCCTGTCCAAAGTTCTTGGCACCGCGTAACCCTTGATGGTGAAGCCATCAGACTTATCATTTATTGTTATTTACAGGGTCGTTGTTGGTTACATTGCTTCTCTGCCATGCAGCTATTTCTGCTCACCACAGGAGCCTGTAAAGATTTGCTGAATGAACTTTCTTTCTAAAATAAGTGACTAAAGAACATGCATCATCCCACAAGAAAGTCTGTTCATCAGGCTTTTTGTTGATACTACCTGCCTATGTGAAACACCAACTTATTTACTTTTCCTCAGGAGAGCACTGATACTACCAGGATATATTGATTCAGATGTACTGTCTTAGTTCAAAATTGTTGTTTGGCTTTTATTGAGCCGTTTTATTAAGAAGTATTCCATTTTTATTCTGAGTGTTTTTCTATTTTTTTTTGCTCTGTGGGGACTACTTTTTTAATAGATATGGACTATTTTTAGAATTTACATTCAGGTGTGATTGATTCCCTATTGTTCCTTTGTATTTTCAGCATCTTGCTTTTTATGTGGCAACTAGGAAGGTAAGCTGAACTTAATTTCCAGGATAATTATTGTGTCTTTAGCCGTTGCCTGTTCATTTTGTTGCTGAATTATTCACGCTTTTTGTCAGTGATGGGTAAAGGGAAGGTGGCAAACAAATTTCAGTTTTCATTTTCAGGGATGCTTCATTTTCTCAGTGAACAGTATTCTTATATAGTAATACATCCTTACTTAGTCAATAAAATACTGTCCTCCATCTATGAAACTGCCAAGTAGAACCCATCAGAAACCATAGGTTTCTTATAATAACATTGCTTCTCATTTCATTTGCATTTTAATAAATAAAGCTTGCCTGAAGATCAGAAAATAAAACAGCCCCACTGGTCAGCCTTACAGACCAGGCAGTGGTGACACACACCTTTATTCCCAGGAGCCACACCAGTTGCTACAGAAACCAAATGGTATATGCCTTTAATCCCAGCCCTAGAGAGGAATATAAAACGGGAGGAGACAGCGCTGCTTCGTCTCAGTCTCACTCTGAGATTCCTGGAGGCAGGATTGCCATTTTTGGACAGAGGTCAAGGTAAGAGCCAGTGGCTGGCTGCTTTGCTTTTCTGGCCTTCAGGTTGAACCCCGATATCTACCCCTGAGTTTTTATTATTTGGGTTTCAGCTTCCATGTAAGCTGTCGCTTTCCCTTCAGCTACACTGGGGGACACTGTGCTTCAGCGACTTCCCATTGCAAAAAAGTCTACACAGAGGACTTTTTATTTTGTGGAGGATAGTATAATGAACTGCGTCCAAAACTGTTTTTCCTATACCTACATCTCCAGTGATGTCAATCTGGTGTGTAGGCAAATGCAGTTAGATAACCGCATGAGAGAGGACAAGAAACACGCACACACACACACACACACACACACACACACACACACACACACACACACACACA